>JAPYYV010014909.1:0-10304 GCA_030522625.1 Copidosoma aretas
TGTACGGGAGCCAATTCGACCCTACTTTCTAATGACTCGGGAGCCAATTCGACCCTAGTTTCTAATGACCCGGGAGCCAATTCGACCATAGATACGGCGATATCTGACATTCGGGAGCCAACTCGACACCGGCCGCATAATCAACTACAGGTATGACGTCATGCGTAACTTTCATATGGTATATCTTTGTCAGTTTTCATTTATATAAAAAAAGAAAAAATACCTGTCAAATATTTTTTGATTGCCTACCTGATGAACCCAATTGATTTGAAAAAAAAAATTTACGCAGGAACCCTATTCAATACATGTTTTTTTTTTCGTTTTTTTTTCTTTTTTTTTTTTGATAGCGGAAAGGAGGAAATTTTTTAAAGACACCTCTATATGTAGACAAAGCTACTTCTGCGCAGACCAAACTACTACAGGAGGTTGTGTCGAATTTACCCTGGCTTATAGTGCAAAGTACACTACGTGATGCTAGTCATCACGGGCGCCTACCTACTAAAACCCCACTCCTCAAGAGAGAGCCAGTCAGTTGGACCATTACTGTGATATAGGTGATGAAACAGGAAAAAAGAGATAGAAGCGGAGAAAAAGTACGGCAAAGTTCGATGACCGACCGAGAAACCAAGGGAGGAAATCCGGTCGGTACTATACGCATCAGGGCGAAACTCGGAATATTAAGGTGTTAAAACAGCCCTGGGTCAAAGAGGAGGTAGAAAGAAACACATCCTGATCAGGCATCAGACTTGTAAGCGAAGAGAATTCACTCATACATCTTCAGCCCAGTCACGCCGATAGTTGCAGGGCTGATAGAGACCCCACCAGATGAACTTGCACAGGTGTTGGCCCCCCCCCCCCTCCCCGGAAGAGACTCACCGGCGATCCATCAGCCCGATCGATGAGCTGCTGACGGGGATTAGTAAGACTGCACGCTGTCAGCGGGAACCCACCAACCCAGCGTCAGGATGTGCCGACGACCTCCCCAAGGAGGGATTGCCCCCGCAAGTCCAGGCATCATCAGGAGAAACTGCAGTCAGTCCGCTAGAATCGGGAAGAATGTATTTTCGGTGCCACGGGTACTGTCCCCACCGAAAAAGCTCAAGAATCGAAATTCCCGAAAAATTTTAGACGAGAATTGAGCCCGTTTTTGCCTCGAGTCTGTCAGGCTAGAAAGCTAGCATGCTAACCACTAAGCCATCCAGGACTCTAATACATGTTGTGTCTCCTAAGTCCTAACATCATTTGTTTGCATCATTATAAAAAAAAGTAAATCATACATCATGATTTTGATATTATCGCGAGAATAATTATCTGTTAGTGAGGGAGTTCTCACCCAGTGCGAAAAAGGGGGCGCTAGCGAAGCCCCTGTAGTACATACATATATTTAACCGTTAAACTCCGACATCAGTCGATTCTACTATTAATTATTAAAAACTGGTTTTTACAAACGCCTTTCGTCAAAACTAGCATTGACTAGTCAAAACCAGAATTAACTGCAGATGTTGAAAATTCAGTCACAACTCCTTTTGCTGAGTCAGATAAAGTTATTTCCTTTTTAAATATAATGTCAGGGATATCGTTTAACATTATTGTTAGCAATGTCTACATCCAGTGATTCGACAGATAGCGAATCATTGAACTAGTCTATCGGCTTGAAGCTCGTGCAATTGATAAAAAATCGAGCTTATCACTCTAAAATAAAAATAACTTTTAACGAAGCGATGTTTCGTGTTGACGTTAGAATGGGGCTGGTAAGCTCTAATCTACCCGATGATGTCATCGATAACATCAATGATGAAGATAACATACAAACTATTATTAGTATTTAAACTGATCGTGAAATTAGGATCGACGAGGAACCTGGCATCTTCTTCATTTATAATGATAATAATAACAATAATATTATTATAATAAGCAAGCTTTAAAGTCCATAAATGGATAAATAACGATATGTACATTGATAATAATAATGATAATCTCAAATACCTGGTGTATTAAAGGTACGAGGGATACACAGTGTTCGACGAGTAGCTCTTTTCAAGTTGAAGACGTGCCTTCCACGTCAAATATAAGTATAATTAGGGAAGAAGCTGACAGAAATTTATTAAAATATGCGAAAAAAATGACAGCTCGATCGGATGCCAACTTTTCTGCGAATTATGACGGTGATAATGTTGTCATCCGCATTCCACATGTTGAGAAAAGTAAAACAGACCCTCCCAATCTAATTAGAGATATGTTAGAAAAAACAGAGTGCGACTTATATAAACTTAGAATCAAGGAATCAATCATAGACAAACCTATTGCAGGCATAACATTCATGATAAAGGATCATGTAATACAGTGCTTTATAACAAAGTCCAAGCGTAGACGTCCATTAACAACCTCTTCTACATCAGTCAAAAATTATTTAATTTTTTTTTCAGATTGAACGACTGTTTTACAAATGATAATATTCTGCTGTGTTTAGTTACAAGTTTGTCCCATAGTTTTTTTTCTTTTTCAATGCTCTAATTGTAAGTCATCATGCTCAGAGACAAATTTTCAACAATTTTAGATTCATAACTTTATGTCCATTTTTTCCTAAATTTTGAGTTTGGTTGAACGACTCATTTAGTATCGTTTCTTACTAAAAATTATGTCCCTACCGTGAATCCTGTATATATTTTTCACGCTTTTTTTATTGTTGAACTTGCAATTACTGTCCTCAATTCATCTAACATTGAGGGGGTTACATCATTTTTTATATAAATTTCAAAAGAAAAAATATTACCCCAAAATTATATGAGAGTAACCTTAAAGCATTTGTCTATATAACACATCACTATATTCTGAAAGTCTTAAAATATAAATACAAAAAAATATGAATCGTTAAGGCACAATGCAATCGCTAAGCTTAAGGTAGTTAGCCCAAAAATCGCCCTACAACAGATTGTTCCCAAACTTCAGAAATCACTTCATAATATTGCTACACATTGATGGTTGAAAATTTGAAAAGATCGCTTGTAACGTGTTCAATGGGCTTGGCCCGTAAAAAACAGACGTTAAAATAAATTTTTAAAAAATTGCTCAACGGGTTTTGTCAAAAAACTAATATTTTACTTCAGATACCTTTCGTAATGACGCATTTAAATATTAAATCATTACCCGCACCATTTTTAAAATATCCTAATTTTCATATAATTTCCAATGCTTTCAATATATCTGTATTGTGCTATAATTTAACTAACCTTTTTGACTTTTTTAGAGTATTAGAGTATTTTTCGAGATTTCTGTGATTTACGAGTTTCTCAGGCTGTTTTGGTATGAATCCGTGCCATCAATCAATTACTTATGCGACAAATCATATAATAAACATCAATTTGAATAGGTATACATTTATATATCTGTACCAACTACCTTAATAAAACACGATTCTAGAAGGGGCTCTCCCTCACTGCACTAAATCTGTAATATCAGTGAGATCCTTCTTGAAGATGCTACAATAAAATAGATATGGAAGTAGAAATAGAAGTATATATTTAAGATGGATACAAATGATTTATAAAAATTTCGCAAAATTGCTTTAGCACAGATTCTTATCAAATGTTAAAGTTTAAAAAAATAAGCTTCGTATGGACTTTTGATTAATTCTATTTTTAAAAGCTTTTTTTCTCCTTTAATGATTTGGAATAGAGTCAATGAGAGAAATTTTCAAGAATATTCGACGTTTGATCAGTTATGTGCAATCATTTGTACGGAAATGAGTTTTCGAACTAAACATATGCAAATTACCTCTTTTATAGGGCACGTTTTACAAACTGTAAAGGATAAACTACAAACAGTGTAAATAAAACGAATAAGAGAGATATCAAAATATATCGCAATTGATCCATTACAATTTTATGTCTTGCGAATAATTAGGGTATTACATGCTTACTAACACAATTATTTTACAAACCTTCTTTAATAATGCACTATTTTATGTGATTTCATTATTTGAGTTGTTTACTGCAACATTTTTTTTTGCTGAATTTAAAATATGTAATTTTTGATCAAATAATGGAAGTCTTAAATGCTTTTTCTTATGCGGGGTCCAATATTTCTTGTAAAATAACTTGAGTAATTGATTAAAATTATAAAATTAACATTTTATCGTATAAATAAAATAACTGAATGCATGTAAAAAAAAAACTGATGAACTCACCTGATATTCTATATTTTATTACTTCAATTTTTCAATTATTTATTATAAAATTGATCAACACATATTTTAGCTTAATCATTTAAAAATTCTTGTTGTTTATAGAAATTCATTTTTATTTTTCGTTAGCATTTAGTGTTCCATCTCTCATTGATTCCTTAACTTACTTACAGTTTTATTATTTTGATCTTTGATTATCTATTTAATTCTTTCTACCCTCAATTCAATTTAATAATATTTTGAAAATTTTCGTAATAGTTATCATCATGAAAAATAATTAACATAACATAATTAAATAAATTATAAAATTTAAATAATTTGATTAAATAAATTAAAAATTTCATGGGACTAAAGTATATCATTGAATAGATCGCAAAAAAGATTGAATTTTGCCGTAAAATTGTATTCACATTATCTCTTGCTCCTTGCAAGATAGTTTTATGTATGTCGCAAAATAGTCTGAACTGCGTCTTCCGATCATCACAAAAAAGTCATAAATTGCCGAAAATCTACTTTGTCTCTTATCTTTCGCAAAAAGAATCCCTAGTTCGATTTGAGTTGTCGCAAAAAAGTCTCAAGTTCGTCGTTAAATAATCTCTACTTCGTTTCTAAATCGTTGCGGAAAAGTCTCCACATCGTTACAAAATAGTCTCAAGCTCAGCTTAAATTGGATGCGATACATAAGAACACTTTGAAGTTCATCATAGAATGGTTACAACTTTTCCCAAGTTTATCTTACGTCATTTAATTACTATTTTAATTTATCGCAATGAATTGCTTTGTTATGTTGTAGTTTACCGAGAAAAATGTCGTTTCTCTGATAATGTCGATCGTATCAATGACAATGTAGATCGGATAAAATTTCAAGATCGAGTACTACAAAAGTGCATGGTAAGGCGATTACCCCTGCTCGGGGTTAGAAGACCCTTGTTTAACCCTTCACTTGAAAAGTTATAGGCTGCAGCAGCCGCCACAACATTGTGAAAGTGACAAAATCTGGTGCGTGCTGTACAGGCAGCACTAAGATGTAAAAAGAACATTGAAAAATAAACCTTTGATGCAGATGTAAGTAATAAGGACATACATTTTCATGCACGTATCGCATTCACTCCGGCCAAGTGGATAGTATACGTTACTTTCTTCTTTTTTTCTTTTTTCTTTCTTTTTTTTCTTCAACTGTTTTTTTTTATCAGCTCATTTTTAGTTTTCAGAATTTTTTTCAAACATTTAAGCTAAAATTAAAATCACGTTTGGAAACAACAAAATTGTTGTATGATATACTGCAGCATTTTCTATAGGATATCCTGCATAATTTTCTGCAGGAAATAGGAGAATTAACTCTGGAGGATTTGCTGCAGGCTAGTTTGTTAAGGGTATTGCTACAGATCATAGTTAAAAAAATAAATACAAATGGAAGCAACAAAAGTAGCAAACAAATTGATCGTTTACTAAACATTGAACTATTTACTAGTCAATATTTACCAAAAGCTCATAGTTTTTCATACATTTGTGACTTAATTTAACAAAAATCGTCGTGCGACTGTTCATGATTCAAAGTACTACGCCCTATCACAGTGAAAATTATCGCAATTTCGGACGCTATAGTTCAAGTTACTGGGAAAGTCAAGTACCACTGGCAACGAAATCCGTCAGTAGCAAATTTCAAACGTTTAGTAGTAGGGGCTAGAAAAGTATGGCATAACCATGCAAATACAACAATTTTGTTTTTAAGTTTCACACAAACATGGAACAGTAAGAACATAAAAATGTTTGTAACAACGGAATTGTGTATTCAAGAAGTAAAAACAACAGTGTTTCAAAAAGAGTGTTTCTTCATAAAACTAAAATCATGTGGAATAGACAGCCGAGCAGAGCCGATTTACGTCCGTGAGAGCGAAAGAGAGAGGAGAGCAGAGCCGACCACTCTTCTCTCTTTCGCTTTGACAGGCTTGGATAGGCCGTTTACTTTATGTGCTTTCAGCTTTATGGAGAGACTTTCTTTCTTAAACACTGTGGCTTTTCCAACTATTAAAAATTTTGATCCGCGAGATGGCATGAGCGCTCCACGCCAGAAATACTTGACTTGCGAACGGGGATCCGCTCGACACGCGGTTCAGACAGTACGTTTTTCTCTGTCACTGATATTTTTTTCTGGAATTCATTGGGGCGAATGTGTCCCCCGTTATTCACGGGAGCAATATTTAGATACAGTGAGTGACAGTTATACATGCTTTACTAACTTTCACTGCAATAGTTTTTGTAACTGTATCGTGGGCTCTTTAAGCCGTTTTAACCTCATTACTGATGTTCCTTTGTGGCTTGCACCCTAGCTTGGTGGGCGGTGTTAAGGAAAGAGAACATGCTTGACCCCAAAGGGGACGTAAACATAAAAACAGGGGACGACTCCAAGGTACCTGGTTATCGTAAGATCTCTGGCTCTCTGGTAAACTTGGGTGCTTTCAGTAAGAAAAGAGCATGGTAGACTAAAGACGTCGAGAATGATCAATGCAAAAACACCAGCAAAAATGCTTAAGTCGCTACTAAAAATGCATCACAGATTCCAACCGATAAAGATTGTATACGCAAACCTAATCTCTCTCTACCCAATAGTAAGGGACCTTACAGCGTCTTGGTGAGGTACAGCAAACATCAAGGCAACTCAAACTTAAACGCCTTTAGAGTCGCCAGCATACTGTACAAAAACTACGGCTTTGAGAACATAGTTGAAAAAAGTAAATCCCAGGTTGAAATAATATTTAAAGACACAAATCAGACTAACAAATTTCTACAAGGTGATATTCTTGCACGCTCATTTGTCCCTATATACAGACAAGTGAGAAAAGGTTTGATTACGGGAGTCTTAGCTGATCTGTCAGAGAATTTTACCCAGGAAAATATTAAATTTTAATATAATATCTGTAAAGTCAGAAGATTGAACAGGAACAACAGGCACCCAAATAATGAAATTGATAAATGAATTTCCAGTGAAACTATACAGTTAACGTTTGACGGCCAAGACTTTCCTGATACAGTGGTCATTTTCTACTCCTGGCTCGCATTACTCCTTATATTCAAAATCTCATGCAGTGTTTCAAATGTCTTGGTCATGGCCACCCTAACAGTTTCTGTAACTGAAAAAAAAACTGTATAATGTGTGAAAAGGCTAAGCATGAAGGAGAACCTTGTGAAGGTACTGTCTTCTAGTGTATGCGTTGCAAAACTGGACACAAGAGCACGTACACTAAAAATTGAAAGGAGTTTAAGGACCAAAAAGCAAAACAAATTTCAATAGCTTGTGATAATATGGTTACATCGATGCAAGACGTCAAGTAAAAAAAAGATTTGGTGAATTCCACAGGACTTAAGATGATTTTCTAGTGTTGAAAGAAAAAGCACTAGCTAAGATGTAAGGATCACTTGATACTGCCACGACATCTTACAGTGACTCGATCAAAAAACTTTTTTCAATAAAGAGATCAACACAGAGAAAAAAACCAAATAATCAAGGTGATTGGCCAGTAGTTAATACATCCAATAATCAGATACAGAGCCAAGGCAAAGTAATAGATAATAAACACAAACAGCCAAACAAAGTAAAAAGTACGCCACTTTTTGATAACACAAAAATAAAAATGCAAAATTTTAATGCATTCCCGGAAAAAGGAGCAGTAAGTGTTACTATTAAGCCAAGTATTGACATTATCTTAAAGCCAGAGAATGCTACAATTTGTACATACCGTAGGCCTACTGGACATACACAGGGCTCCCCAACACTAACTAAAGGAAGCAAGAACTTGGAAAAAGGACTAAATAAAAATGACGATAACACTAAGGATATCAGCCCAAAATTTTTACCTTAACCAGACTTTGACTGAATTCTTGATAAATGAAACTTGAAAAAGTTTCATTCTAAACTTAAAAAATGTACATAAACATTTTCTTTACTAAATTTTATTATCAGTACATCCGTTAAACAGTATGCGTTTTCATTCATTTTCTTTATGATTACATAGTAAACTCTCTAAACTACAATATCAATAAACAAATTAAGCCGAATTACGAGAATACCGGTAAGGCCAAAAGCAAAAGGCCCATTTGGTAGAACGAAGAGTGGGATAAGGCAATAAGAGTTAGAAACGTAGTTCTAAAGTATCTTCAATGTAGATGTTATATAAATACTTTTATTAATCAAAAAAAATTGTTGCAAAAACTACAAGGACCTTTCGTATGACCAAAAAAGAATCGTTTATAATATATTATGTATCCATCAATAACAAACCTAAAATTTTAGAAGTTTGGTCAACGATAAAATGTTTAAAGTGGACAAAATCAACCTGCAGCCATTATAAGTAATAAGAAGTTTTTGGCAGAGATTAGTAGAGAGATTGCTAACGCCAATACTACCAGGCACGTCAACTTTTCAAGCCACTGATTCGAGCACCACGCCATGGCCAGCCGTCGAACCAGGCACACATCTCACTCGACGAGAGGCTACGTCACGAAAGGGGTGGAGCCGAAGTGTGTGCCTGTGAGTGCGAGAGAGAGAAGTTTTTTTTTCATTTTATATTATCCTGCTATACGTCCGGCTCCTATTGTAAGGGCACTACTCTGGGCACTGAGCAGTTGGGAAGGGGAAGGGATAAGGGACGGGAGGCCTCCCCATGACAGGGAGGGGGGTAGGGGGTACTTATAACTAATCGGTGTATTGTCTGAGCCCTGACCGGGTGTCTACGTATAAACACCAGGACTTACTCCTGCACACCTACCGTTCACGTTGTCCGTAACGTAAGAGAAACAGTTAATCGAGCCCCGGGAAAAAAGCAAGCGGAGAGAGAGAGGAGTAAACATGTGCACGTTATTGGTCTACAAGGGAGAGGACTCAAGAGGAGAAAGGAAGCGAGATGCGACCGATTATGTCTATGTATAAGTATACAAGGTACAGCTGAGCAGAGCGAAATAAACCTAATGTGCACATATGCTGACGATAGAGCTTCACAAGAGCAAGACAAGACGATATTCTTACAAATATTGTCTTGCTCTTGAAAAATCTTGAATAACATAGATCTTGTCTTGGTCTTGGCATGAAAAAAACGTTGAAAAAATTAAAAAAATACATATTAAAACTTGCTGCTAATTTTTTGGCACAAAGCTTTCCCATTTACATGTACAATTTCGTCATTTCAAACTTTACATCAATTATACTTATAACTAACATCTTATGGTTGTCTTGTGTAGTATTTCATTATTTTTCAATAATAACTTAATAAAAAAATTATAATCTTAAGCTGGAAAACATCCGTTTTTAAATAATGAAATTTTTTAAATATTGAGAAAAAATTGAAAAAATCATTAAATAATATTTTATATTTTTTTAAGAACAATATTCAGAAAAAATGTTGGTCACATTCGTACACAAGTAAATACTCGAACGCACGCTTATAATTTTATTTCAAACAAAATATTTTATTCTTCATGAAATTCTATGACCCAGATCAACGAAAAGAATCATGAAAAAACATGGTTTGCTTATTTTTTTTTTTTTTTTAGATTTTTATTACTGCTAAGAAAAAAATTTGGATCTTGCTGTTATGTTCATTTGTATTAAAATTTTCTTAATTTTTAAATTTATTTTTAGTATAAAGCTAATTCTTTAAAATTTGTTTCTCGTTTTTAGACATCTTACGTAAACTTCAGAAGTTTTAAATATTTTATCTCGATATTTGATTTTTCGTCCATTACAAAGTTTTGTCAATAAAAAAGCAAAATTGACTAGATAAAAGAATATTCAAAATGTAATTTAAATTAAATTTTCAAGACAATATCAAAAGTATTTTCTCAAAAATAGTATTAAAAAAATGTATTTCTGTCAGAGAATATCTTAATGTAAATAATTATAATTTTTTTATCATTTGGCAAACATTCATTACTTCTTCTGACTGTATGATTTTTAGTTTTTTTACAATTCAAATTGAACAATGAATAAATTTTGTTTTTTTAGTAATTGATACAAGCAAATAATAAAGCATTTGATACAATTTACTCGATTAATTAGTGTTCACAAGAATCTTGTCAAGACCAATATTCTTGAGGACTTAGTCTTGGTATTGTCTTGAAATTTCGA
>JAPYYV010014910.1:0-11866 GCA_030522625.1 Copidosoma aretas
ACCAGCTTTTTTCCATTATTGTTGTTCCCCCCCGATTGCTCTTCAATTTGTTCTCTCTACTTTTTTTTTTTCACTCCTCGCTCATCCACCAGCGAGTGAAATTGAAAAATCCGGCTCTCACGGACTACCTATACTCACTCGTACAGTTACGAAACGCGGTAGGGGGAGGGCGCTGGAGAAAGGGATAAGCACACGTACACACTCGCACACTCGTCGCGGTGAAAGCGCGCCCTACGCGCGGCCCTGACGCGGAGCCCGCGGAGAACGGGAGCGCGAGGAACAACGGAAAGCGGGCCTTTTGTCACGCGGGCGCGCGCGCGCGCCGGAAGAGCCGATGCTGCCTGCGTTAAAAACGACGACCAAGAAGAAGAAGGGGCCCTACTTGCTCCGTCTCCCGATCGGTGGTGCAACCGTCCGTATCGCCGATCGTCGAGGGGGGTGGGGGGCACAGGGCGCATTTGCATCGCAACCGCGTATTGTAATTTTGATCTCGGCAAAAGCCCCCGTGGGAATGATCGGCATTGTTTCCGCCCCGATCGTGCGGGGGTGCCGAAGGAGGAAGTGGCTCATTGTGATGCCTACCTACTTATGCGTCCGGAGGCTTATTCTATGCGTTCGGGTGCACTATTGTGATAGGGTATGTAGGTATAATAGGTGGTGTTATTGCTGATGGTACATACTATATACACCTTGTACGAGTGAAAATATTTGAGGACCTGCGAGTTGGGATCGATCTGCCTGGTTACGCTTGTTTGCCGGTCTATTATGTTAGTAGTCGAGAAAGGGGGGGGCAAGAAAGAGAGCCCCGCGCCAGTGAGAGCGTAGGCTCCATCCGGGACGATCGGGAGAGAGTTTGGGATGGATCCGCCTTCGATAGTGTTTTTCAGTGCCGATTCGGTGATGCCGATCTTCTTAGGGGGGGGGAGACGCGCTGCTTGCCACGGATTCTGGTTTGGGGTCTGGGTTGTGCAAGCGGGAAGCATTTTTGAGTCGAGCCCGCGTAAAAATGTGCCAGTTTGAATCAAAACTCATGAAAAACTTGGAAAAATCTTTTCTTCTGATTCAGAATGCAATTCGATTATTTTCTAAGCAGCAAAATTTTCGTTTTGTCAAACTTTTTCTAAATTTACCTAATTTGAAAAGAATGGTTTGGGCGATTGTTAATGATTATCCGTCTGGAGGCTTTTTGATTTTTTTAATCTAATTTTTAGGGTTTGGAACAATAGATCATATTGATATTATATCTTGAAATATTTCTATACATGCTACGCTTGCCTATCGAGAAAAATTACTATTCTATGCTCCATTAAAAATAATCTTAAAAAGAGTAAAAAGTCCCTAGACAACTGAATATATTTCACTAGGTTAGAGTATAGTGCTGCTACTGTATTGGTCATTTATGAATATATTTTTTTTTTCAGTAGATCCATATTCAGTCTTGATTAATTAACACTCTTTTTTGTTTTATTTGCTTCGTTTCATTATTAATGTTTCAAAAATTAGGTTGGATAAAGTAATAAGTCCCTAGACGGCAAAATGCCACCGGATCATAGGCATTGCGTCGTCTTGTGACTTTATACTGCTTGCACACTTATTTTTAAGGTATAGTAGCAGTAATTGTTATCACAATTATTTTCACTGTTCGAACCGTAGGCATTACTATTCAAATTATAATTTCTTACGATTAATCGATAAAAAACCGTACGAGAAACGATTGTATCGCGAAAAGCATCCAATCTCGGACGCACGTGAAATTGAAACACGAAAAAAAAACGCGTTCGCGCAAGAATCACGCGATCAAAAAACGATGGGGACTTGGGAAAAAAAGGCGCTCGGTGAGCCTATGATGCATCGACTATGTATGACAGCAACGCAACCTTGTGCCATTTGAGGCGACTCTCGCGTACAACGCAGCGCACAGCTCATCTCTCGCTTATCAATGCTAATGACGATAATGCGCTGCTCAGAACACGGGCGGCGATAGACATCTTCCGCTCTCTCTCTTTTTATTCTCACCGCACCTCCCCCTTCGTCCGACCTCTTGCGCTTCTTAGCCCTAGGGACATACCATGCGAGTCCCCTCTCCTGCGTAGAACTCTCTCGCCTTTTTTGTTTCGTCACATGTTGTAAGTATCGCTTCCTCTCCGCTCGCTCTCCCTTTTCCCCCTTACACTCCCCCTCGGCAATGTTCGATACTCCAGTACAGGTTACAGCCGTGTGTGCAGGTATACAGGTACCTTACCCATGCTCTTGTGCCTAGCCGACGATGTTATTCCCTGACGCCGCTTTCACCTCGCCAGCATGGCAGATCTCTCGCGTTACCATCAACCCTTCGAGTAGTAGGAGGTGTGCCCTCCACACATGAGCTCGCATCCACCTGCAGAGGGGGACGGAAGAGTGATGAGGTCGATCCGACAGGTAGGTATGTATGCAACTGCCTGAAACCCGACCATAGGCCTCCTAATCTCTCTCCTT
This sequence comes from Copidosoma aretas, assembly GCA_030522625.1. NCBI lineage: Eukaryota > Metazoa > Arthropoda > Insecta > Hymenoptera > Encyrtidae > Copidosoma > Copidosoma aretas. The sequence goes on from JAPYYV010014910.1 coordinate 2,476, forward strand.
CCTCCTTCTCTTCCTGCGCTGCTCCCCATTATAATTATAATCTCGTTCGCAGCATGCCCGTTCCGCGAATCGCGAGGAGCATTAAGTGCTCTAATTTCGTGGAGCACAACACTTTCGCTGCTGCTGCTGCTGCTGCCGCTACTCTCGTTTCGATGTTTTTTTTTTTTTTTTTTTTTTTTTTTTTTTTTTTCCCCCTTCGTCGGTGTGGCTCCCTCTTTTTTCCCTTATGTTTTCCGAGCACGCTGTTCCGTTTAATTTGGCGTTTGGTGGTGCACGCAGCGGATAGGCGTATAATATTGGGGAATGACTGATGCGCGGGCCAAATTACCCTCTCTGGCGGACGATCGCTGTTACATTGGTGCGAAGCGACGTTCGTTCCCACCGGCTGGTTTTAAATTCTCGCGTGGCGATAACCCCCGGCGTTGATCGTGGCGCAGGACAGTCTTCGGAGCCGGTGGCAGCCGGGAAAATCTCTGGGACAGATTTTATTATCCTGCAGGATGCGAAGACCGAAAAACAAAGTTCTGGGCAATCAGAGTCCTCTTCAACACTAGAGCGAAAAGTGTAACCCCATCCATAAAATGACTATTTGGTACATGAAACAAATTTTGATCCTAATATGAGTGTGATCCGAAGTGGTCCTATATGGTGTATATAATCAACCCTGTGTGTACGTAATCGAGTTTCCAGACTAACTCAAGTAATTTTCATCCGGTCGACCTCAAATTTAGTAGATATCTTCGTCTTTACCATAGAACGTGATGGTTTAAAGTAGGAGACGTTTTGTGAAAAGGAAAAAAATTCCCAGCACTTTTACTATAGAGCTTCGAGGGGAAAAATAGTATTCGAAACTCGTGCGTAAAGGCTTATTTACGAACCTCGATACGGCCCTCGCCTTCGGCTCATGCCGTAAACTTCTCGGATCGTAAATATAAGCCTTTCCGAACTCGTACGAAATATACTATTTTGCAATAGTGTGCGGAAAATAGTCGTTTTCCGCACTGTTTTTAGTGTGGAAATATATTTTTCCACTTTCTAACCTCAAAATAGCACCTTCGCCGCTTGATTTTGGCTCTTAGGTGGAAAAATAGATTCCGCAACTCGTTCGGAAAGGCGTATCGAGTGAGAATTCACTCGAAGACATTTAGAGAGTACGGACCTTGTTACGTCCCTCGCCTTCGGCTCGGGCCGCAAACCGCTCGGTCCGCAAATCTAAGCCTTTCCAAACTCGTACGTAATCTACTATTCCCGCATAGTGTGCGGAATAGTAGTTTTCGTCACAAAAGTGCGATAGCCTCCAGGGCGATTTTACGGCCCCAGGGTCCTGCGAAGCAGGCCCGAGGGTCCGTAACGTAGCCCTGGTTGGATCGCACTTGAGTGGAGGACACTGTTTTTCCTACCGAGGGTGTACCAGGGTTGCAAAAGTACCCGAGGTAGGAAAATCCTATGCCGCACACCTTTCCTGCACTGCTGACAATTTTCTTCAACACTACAAATAAATTATTTTTTTAATCGTATAACGCGCACGCTATTTTGAACAGCTTATTAAATCTTTTACCAGTGAACTGCATTATCGGCATGCAATAAACACCAAATAATACCTGAATGATAAGTAGATAGTATCCTCAATACACACCCCGCGGGTACAGTATAGGTAATAGTTACATGCATATCTCCCTCTACTTGGTATACTCCTAAGTCTCAACCGTCAAAACATTCGAACTTTGATCGTTGCTGCATAGCTTGTATGACTTATAGATTCACGATAAAGCAGTTACTTTTTTTGTTGAACGAGCCTGTTCGTTGTTTTATAGCTTGGGGCTTCGCCCTCCGTACCCCCAGCAGGGGCTTCGCCCCCTGCACCCCCACCGGGGCTGCAGCCCCTGGACCCCGCATCACCTTTTTCACTAAACATTTTTTACTAATTTTTATAGACCGCAACAGTCTTTGAATAATGATACTGACATTAGTTACTATGTTGGTGCACGAGCGAGTGTCTTAGTATGTAAACGCGTGTTAATGTACGTCATAAACAATATGAAACAATTTAATACAAATTATTTATACTTTTTCTTAATTTATTCAATGTATCATTCTATTTTCCTAACACATATTGCGAAAAATCTTGTACGCAACTCGTGCGGGACGATTTCTCACACTCGTGTGGTTGACTAGCACTCGTGGCCGTTGCTGGTAACTCGTGCGAGTCAATCATTACTCGTGCGGGAAATCGTCTTTTCCGCACTTGTTACGTAAATAACTATTTTTTGTACTTAAAATTTTTCTCTAAAGTATTGTTATAATGCATTAAATGACTAAAATCGACTTAAACTGGCTAAAAAATCGTTCGCAGTCGTACCTTACATGCCGAAGGTTAGCTTTTTGCATAAATATATTGCTTGTTTTCTTATCGATCGATCGGTCAACACAGGAGATGCGTAGAACTTTGGTCGTGAATTTTTATTTTACGCATTCGTAAGGACTATACCACTGATGCACTACCAAAGTGAACAGTCGTTTCCGTAAAAACTTTTGAGTTTAGCGTAGCAGCTGCTAATATTATTGCCAGAGAGGCATGTCATGTATATATTAGTCTTATTAGCTTTAAGAGCTTCGATAGTTTAGTGGTTAGCGTGCTAGATAGTTAGGCGTAACCAGGATGCAGAAACAACATCTATCCGATTCTTAAGACGATTAGTGGGTTTTTCCGGATGATATATGGACCTCCTGAAAACCAACACCTGGTCGCTATCGGTTTAAAAGTGGACTTGAACAACAAATTCCCATGCGTGAAGAGATAGGATAGCTATGGAAAAAGGAATAGGAGCTCGGAAACAAGTGTACGTAAAAATTGATAATACAAATGGAAAGTACTATCCATTTAGTAAAGAAACGGTTTAACTGTATTATTAGGGAATTGTAATAGGGAGGTCTAAGAAATTCTACAAATTCTGTATAATTCATAGGGCTGGAAGTATCCGAAAAGCCGGATAATGATAACGGATGTCCGGATTATCGGATGTTTACTATCCAGATAATCGTATCAAATAATAATTAGTCTTTCGTCATATGTATGTCTACTAGTGACTACAAAAAAGATCCAACTGTATAGTAGCATAGTTATTAGATGTCAAAAGGGTTATACAGAAAAAAAATTAGAGAATTGGTCAATGATAACGTTAATTACGATATAATCAACACTGTCCCTTGGTTTTAATTTCATGCAAAAACTACCATACTACCATACACGTGAACATGTAATAAATGCATCAAAATTATTTTAATTTCAACAATATGTAAGCGTAATTTAATATTTATATTATGTAACGTTATGCTTAAAATTGCATCCATGTTTGCGTAATATTAATAGTAGTGTATAACAGACCCTAATAGAGGAAATAGTGAAATAAATGTAAGCTATTGTATTTATTCCGTTCAATCTTAAACTGCTGGTTAAAATGTTTAAAAAGTGATACAATTAAGTGCTGATAAGACGATTACACTGTCAATCGCGAGACCTGTGATATATAGTTTGATTGATAATCATCTCAGAATTAATAAGAACGATGGAAAGTACGGATAGAACATAAAAAACAAGTAAAATAATTAACCAAATTATGTGTGGGGATGAGAGAGGTCAAAAGAAGGTTTATCGGAAACGTATGAGAATGGGAATATTACGTATGTGTTCCTAAAAGTTTATTTTATAATTGTCTGCATTTTCACTAAAAACTGAGTGTTATTTCCACGTTTTTTTTCAATTAAAAGCTCTAATTTTAATGATTTTCAATAAGAGTCCATGTCAAAATCGTCAGGATTTGCAAAATTTATTTCAATGATTTCTCATCTTCTAGGAACTTTGCGATAATTATATTTGTGTGCATAAATTGATCTGTAGTTAAAGTTTTGTCGAGATCTGATTGTTATTTCCTTCTCCTAAAGAACCTTCATGAATGATATTACTGTCCATGATTCGCAGAATTGTGTAATGCTATTGGCAATTGAAGCGTCCGTGGATCCTCGGAATCAAACACTCATTTTTTCGCATTTTTTATAATTGTCGATGCGAAAGTTTGAAGCATGTATAAACTTGGTCATTATCAACTAGTGCAATCATTAGTCCATAGTCCATACTCTCATATTTCCCTCGATATTTCCAATATCAGTGCACGATTTATAGTATTTAGTAGCATTTAGCGCAGAACAGAAAAGCCCGACGAAAACGCAAACTCTGGCGCAGATGAGCACACCAAAAGGAAAAAAGATCGCCGGGATAATATTGTACAAATGTAAATGCGTGTATGCGTGTGAATACCGTCCTTAAAACGGCAGTCCGTTTCAACTGGCTTTTCTTTGTCCGCGCGCTCGTACTACTCCCGCGTTATGTGTACCGGGCATGTACATACATATACATAATAACCATCGATTGCTAAACAAAAAAAGAATAAAGAAGAGCGGAAAATTAACATCTCCCGGCGCGGTGCGGCGATCTCTCCGGCTCTCACTTTCGTTTTTTTCTCTTTTTTCTTACTCCGCCGTACAGTTAATATGCGCACACTGTACACACATACATACCTATCGAGCAAAGAGTTGAGACCCTTTGAGAGAGAGAGAGAGAAAGCGTTTCCTCAAAAACTTTATCATCGGCGCGGGTATAAGCTATACCTGTACCAACTTGACTATACCTATATGTACACGTGTACGGAACGAGAAAACGAGAAAGGGAAAGAGAGCGACGACGAACGAAATCGAAAAAAGAGGGTCAATCGAAAGCGAAACTCCGTGAGCTCTCTCTCGCTCTGCTAATGGTTTAAGGTGGGTATATATATATATATATAAGGTATACAGAGGTGTGACGGCGAGAGCCTGTATATGATGGAAGAGCGGTTGGGGGGGGGGGGGATATTCGAGGCGAAGACGACGAAGAGAGGCGCGAGCAGCTTCAGCAGGGTGGACAGGAGGAGGAGGGAGGCGGGCGCGCTTGTGTTTCACGAAAGTGAAAGCTCTCCTGACCCACTGAGCGGTTGGCGCGTGGTGTGTGTTTCTGTGGTGCGCGCCAAGAGTCCCAAAAGTCGAGCGCGAGCCTTGCGGCTTATTATACGAGCGCGCTGGGTGGAATAAAATAAAATGTATGAAGTACGAGCGGTGCGCTGTTTTGGGGGATCGTTGGTGCGGTCGCTAAAAGCTTATGCTGTTGTTGTTTTGGGGAAAAAAAGAAGAAGAATAATATGCATGAGGGTATCCTATGGGACGAGCGTTTTCCATTTCATTGCGGATTTGTTGTTGTTGTCGTAACACTCGTTGCGCAAACTGACTCGGAGATTTTGATGTTTGAATGTTAACTTATGAAGTGAAATTTTGATAGAAGGAACACCATTAATGGAATCATTCATATAGTTTCATAAACGTTTGATTAGGTGTTAGGTGCCGGAGTTGTCTGCGCGGGACCCGAACACGCGCGTACTTTGGAAGTATAATAGGGATACAAGTTCGATAAAAGAACTAACTTCAATGGAATGAAAACATCCACCAAATCTCATTTGTCCCTTGGCTATCGCACAGCCTGGAGGTTTCAGTACAGATCAGATTTGAAAAAGCAGGCACAGCTCAGTTGGCTCAAGCGCAAGCTTGAGATATACACCATGCGGACATGTATTCACGAAGTTACATTTGAATATTAATTTAACCAATGAGAAAGAAGGCTGAATGAGATAAGCCAATAAGGAAGCACCTATGTATACCTAACCTTAATTTAGATCTCGTGAATATATGTCCGTCTAGTGTACGTACCTCGACATACTTTGATTCGTTGACTGGGAAGTATAAAATCCGCCTATGAGAGAGGTTATGAAATGGAGCCAGCCAATAGAAATTAAATGTTAAAATTTCCTGCTTAATGAATGTAACCAAATTGACCACATTTGATTCCTACTAGCTGGTTCCTAAACATAATCTCCCTCACTAGTGGATTTCATACTTTGCGCTTAACGAATTAAGATATGGCTAGTATACGACTGTTAAAGTGGGGCACAGATTCAAATCCATGTTGGATTTACATAATTTTTTCCGGCTGGGATTTGTTACTAAGCTTTGTGGTTGGTACTGCACCATTTAGCAGCCTGGTGGTAGGCTACATGGGTACACTGAATAGATGTGGGACTAGTTGGGAAATGTGGGAGAAATGTAGGATCAGAGTGGATAGAGGGTTTTAAGGAATTATAGTTGAGGACAATGAATTTAGGGTGAACATTGGGTTTGGAGGATCAGTTGGAAAAGATGGGGCAGGAGTAACAAGTTGTGGTAAGAACTAGGGTTAAGGGGTTAAGATCAACACCCTCAATACACAGGTAGAAGGTAACCGTAAAAACCAACCAGTTAGTGTACGGGTAGGAAAACACAACTAAAATAATGATAATAATAATAATAATAATAATAATAATAATAGCCCGGATTCACGAATGAGGCTTATTTTCTGAGAATTTATATTCAAAAAAAAATTTGGTAGATTTCCTCGTACACCCGTTACTGAGCTTTAACGTATTATCCTTGTACCTTGTACTATCTATTTGTGTGACATCAGACTACCACACCTGAAAACATCGAGTAGCAGGCTTGATGTGTATACCAACAGATACGAATCCACTTGTTTACGAGCTGAGGTTAACTATCGCTCATTGCACACACGGTCACCTTCTTGATTGAATATTTGATAATATTGCCTGGTAAACCCTAATATTTTTTACGTCATTCTAAAGCTTACGATTTCTTCTATCTGTACCTAGTTTTTAAATAAGAGTTAAGATATATTTAGGGAGATATCGGAACATAATTGATCAAAGTTCAATGGAGCACATGCATGTTAAACGTCAATTTTCAAGCAACTCGTTTGCAAAAATTTGCCTAGTGATATGGTTTTATATTTTGAGAGATGATTCTTTTCATATCGAAGTACAAAACCTCCAAGTTTTAGTCATAGTTAAGGTAATTCAATATCGTGATGAGCCACCTTAATTATTCATTCCCTTTTTTTACCCTGACCCGACTTTTCCCGCACTACTCTGCATTTTCCCAGGGTTATGCCTATCAGGCGAGGAAAATCTTAGGAAAATCCGGTGGGATGTATTCTGGTAAGCCTGCCCCGGAACGAACCGGTGCATTACCCGAGTTCTGACTCGATGCTTAGGTCTTATTTCGTAGGCTTAAACACCGAGACTGAACTTTTTCGGACCTTCCGCTTGCATTGTCAAGTGTAAAAAAACACTTAACAGATCATCGAACTTTCCCAACGACAGCGGCAATCATCCGGATAGTAACCGCGGCCAAATGTTGCTTAACCTTGATGATCGGCCGAGATGTTGCTCCGCCACTCAGCCAATGTCGATTGAAAATTTATAATAATAAATCTTGATTATTGTCTTCTCTTTTATCGTACAAAAATTTAAACGTTCATTGAGTCCGTCAGTTTTTTTTTTATTGGTTGATCATAAATTCATGCATAATAAGCACGAAATTGGTGCAGGAGAGAACATTCAAATATTTACTTTGAATTTCCACTGAATTGGGTTTATGGTGGAGCAGTATTAGAGCTTCAAGAGGAAGACGGGCAAAAGATTGTGTAAAACACCACAGGTAACCTATTTCACTGTTGACGCCGTACCGAGTTTCCGCATTGCACGTGCATAACACACAGATAATAAAAAACAGAACTGCTCACAAAATCACCCGAGTACATAGTGATTGACGGTGTCCCAAGGTCATACCATCCCCAATGCGTGTAATTTTATGTCACGTACACATAACATCCATAGACTAGGCAAGCGGGATACCGAAAAATGTTTACGAGACTTCTCGTCTCGTCTCGATATCTTCAAGCCTTGTCGAAATAAATCTCGAGACTTTTTGGATTCCCAAAACTTTGTACGTAACACAACCACAACAAAAAAAAATTTCGGCGTGGGGGTGTGACTATGTATGCTATATTTTTTTGAGGTCACTGAATCTAAATCTGAGGTCCATTTCACCTCAGCTAGTCAGCGTCTGGACATAGCCTTAAAAACACTTTAGTCAACGCTGTTTAGCCCTGTAACCGTGTTACTCTAACTTCAAACTAAAAAACCAATCAGTTATTTCAAATAAACCTATTGTCCTATAACTCCATAATCACTAATTATATAACCCTGTAACCCCGTAACCCCATAACCCCGATACTAAGAAAAAAATCATCAAAGTCAATCTGCATTATGGCAATTTCTTCTCCGGTGTTGAAGAGTCGTTAAGCTCATTTCATTAAACCAAATAACCCCATTACTCTAATAACTTCATAATAGCTTTCATAGGTTTACTTTTTTACTCTATTCATCTACTTACCGATTTGTATAAAAAACAAGCTATCATTATAATTAACCATGAGAGAATCAATTAGCTTCATCTTTAACTTAAATCATGACATGTACTGGAAAATTCACCATCCGATCCTTGCGCAGTGATTCTTCTTAATCATACGGTTTTCTTCAAAAATTTTGTTCGGAAATACCTCGAGCATATATCGGTGTTGAAGAAATTTGTGGAACTTCTTTTTTCCAAATATTCTTGTTGAGTGTGTCTGCATCCAGGGCACCTCCTCACAGATTGACTTCGCTCATTTATTTTCTTTAGTATCGGGGTTATGTGGTCATGACGTTATAGGGTTATGGATTTATTTGAATTAACTGATTAGTTTCTTGGTTTGAAGTTGGAGTAACAACGTCACAGGACTCAACAGGGCAGATTAAAAGGTTTTTAAGGTTATGTTCATATTTTGACGTGCTAAGGTGAAATTGACCTCGAGTTTAAATTCACTGACGCCAAAAACACATAGTATACATAGTCAGACCCCCAAACAAAAAGATTTGTATACGGTTTTAGTGGATTTCAAAGTGTTTTTTGAGGTTATGTTAAAAACCTGATTTTTTGGGGTAAAATTGACCTTGGATTTAGATTCAGCGACCCCAAAAACATATTTTATACATAGTCAGACCCCTAGGCCAAAAATTTTTTTTGTGTGGCAGAGTAATTTTTTTTATTTTTATTTTTATTTCCTCGTTGAAATGAAGAATTGGCTAGTGTTTTTAACTAGTGCGACATTACTATACGCTGCTCAGTTACAGGATCTGAAAGTGTTACAACATATAATTGCCCTGATAAATATGTCGTATTAATTTTATTGATGAAAAGTATAACCATTGCAAATTTCAAGCAACAACGAAATGGTATACTGGTGTTACGTCGGGCGAGGGCGTTTTATTTTTGAGCCAAGCTTGCGCTTAATAGCTCAGGATCCGTAAGTAGAGAAGTACAAGGCGCGTGCGAGTAATGTCTGGTTGAGGATATGCCTTTGCTGGATATGAAACCT
>JAPYYV010014911.1:0-13003 GCA_030522625.1 Copidosoma aretas
CCCAGATCCGACTCGACTCCGAGATGCGTCCAGGCGTGCAACTTGCGCGCGCGCCAAACAAAACCTTGAACTCGCAGCGCCAGCATCGCGGCGGGTGAACGATCCGCAAAAGGTCGTCACGTGCACGTCATCGCGGACCACTCGTAGGGTCGAAAAATTTCACACACCCTGCACCGCTCACTCTTCTAGACCAGATGTGCCTGATCCGGACTGGAGCCGCTTGTACACGCGCGCCTTCGACTCGACGACGAGGTACCGCTGAGGAGACGAGCTCGCGCCGTGCGCGCGCGGGCGTGGGAAAAAACGTTCGACTCTTGATGGTCTGATCGTGCCAGTCGGAGCAAAGAATGCGCAGGGTCGAAATTATTTGTTGGTCTCTGCTGACGTTGTATGTTACTTGTTTGAAGTAGGGTATTTGAGCTTTTCTCGTTACTTAATTTTTTTTTCCATTCTCTTCCGTTCCGAAATTTGCGCGCAAAGTTATTTGCGGAATAATTACGCGATTCGATGGATTACACCGATAGTTGTGCACAGATGTACAAGTATACATTTAATTGCATCGGCTCGTCCATAGTGTACCCGAGAGACGCCGAATGCGACGGGAGACTCGTTTGTCACCGCAGCACGTGCTCGTTCTATTAAGTACTCGAGTCGAGCGCGCGCGCGCCAAGATTTCATCGAGACAACGCATCCATCTTCGAGTTTCTCAAGTGCCAAGTGCACGCGCGCCCAATTATTGATCCAGCCGTGCTGCACGGATGCAGGAGAGAAGTTCTGTGTGTATACCTTGTATATGTATGTGCACGGGTGCCGCCTACGAATGAGAATTCGGAGGATTCGGCAGTTCTGTCGGGTGACTTTTCCGCTTGATATGTAAATGAGGCACCGAGTCGGGTCAAGGATGGAATGACGCGCTCTCGTGGTTTTGTTCGGTGAGCACGTTTTAATTCACCATTTCGCCCATCGTCATTTACAGTTCAAGTTTAAGATACGTTTTCACATCTATTTGCATCCTCGAGACTTTGAACTTTGAGTTTCATGGATAAACGCGGTGTAATGATTTACGCAAGTTACAGGAATTTTTTTTACAAATTTAATTTTTGCTGCACGGTTTTACGACGTTATAAAAATATTCCTATTTCATATACAAGGCTCTGTAAATGCATTTGGCATAAATAATTCGGTAGAAAAGTAAAAAACTTTCATTAAATTAACAATAACCCTTGTTCGTCTTGGTTGGACTAAAAATTGTTTAGCTTCGATTTGAAGTCGATAAACTTCATTCAGGGTATTTTACTTTTATAGAAACAAGTCAGAAATACTCATGTATCACTTATCCATATTTTAATGGTTCTATCTCGGTCCAACGCTCCAGATGCAATCATATTTCTGGTTGGATGACAGTCTGTGCACAGTACAACATCTGTAATAAAAGTATTACATTTCAATTTTGCGAAAAATGAATGGAATACAGGTTTTTGCAAAAGTTAACCCACCTTTGTGTCCAGTTAATTTTTGAACCAATTCTTTACTCTGTAAATTCCAAATGTATATACACCGATCTTCTGAGCCACTTACAATCCACTGATAAGCAAAACATTATTGTACAATTGTATTGAAAATATAAGAGTTATAAAAAATTGCTTACTAACCTTTCCTCCTGTAACAGAGAAATTGGCAAAAATACAGTAATTATTGTGTTTGTGGCCTCCGTACTCTTTTAAAACTCTGTGATTCTCAATTTCCCATAAGCGCAATTTGCTTTCTACCGAAGCAGCCAATACATATTTCCCATTTGGTGAATATCTGACAAAAGTTACAGAGGGTGGCTCATAACCGAACAGTGCCGTTTCAGACTCTGGCTTGTTGTTATCAAAAATCATTAATCTAGTATGATTCCCAGTCTCCAACTCCCACAACAATCTAACATACAAATGAAAAGGTTTGAAATTACTAAAATAATATACATATAACGGTACTAATGCATGAGTGCTGAACTTACATTCTTCCATCATAACTGCCAGACACCAAGAATTTGCCCATCCTGTGGAAATCAACTGCACTAATAAGATCTGTGTGTCCCAGAAGAGTTTGCATGCATTGTCCCGTTGCCACATTCCAGATTTTAATGGATTCATCATACTGCAAGTTTACGATTGTTCAATATCAAAGGTTAGAGGTTATAGAAAATTAATTACCGATCCAGATGCAACTCGCAATCCATCATGACTGAAATTGCAACATAGCACATAATTGGTGTGTCCCACTAATGTTTTCAAGCACGTTCCCTGGAAAAAAATATGTTAGATTGCTTTGATTTGCGATTTTCAAATGAAATGAGAGGCGAAAAACGTACATCTGTGATATCCCATATTTTCAAAGTACAATCATCGGAAGCAGAAACTAACATACGGCTAGGACGTTTCTTTTCTTGTTTCTTCTCCTGTTCAGAGCTGTAATAGGGCCAAGCTATGTCAGATATGCCCTGAGTGTGACCAGTGAGGGTTCTGTACCGGTTGAAATTACTGACTCTCCAGAGTATGATTGTCTTGTCCGCAGCTGAAAACCATCAAAGTTTTGTTTTCACTGGGATTGGCACACATGTTGAAATTCTATCGTACTTACATGTACTAGCTAACCAGAGTCCATCTGGGCTGAATTTGACAGATGACACGGACTTTTGGTGTCCCTGTAGAGTGCATCGCTCCGCGTAAGCCGGCAACTGAAAGGAAATAAGTATTTCCTTAGGTGTGCTGTTGACGAAGAGGTTATGATGTTGCAAAACGGCCGGACTTTCTTCGAATATTTCTCGTTCCTCGCTCAAGTAGAAGCAAATATTCATAGGAATGAAAAGAAACTTACGATGCTCCGTGACTTGTCAGACTTTTTTTCTTTTACAACCGGCTTCTCGCAAGAGGCCATTATTTCCGTTTGTTCGAGATCTACTGCACTTGACAGATTTTGATTCCAAATTCCGAGGTTAGGTGTTTACACTGAAGTAAGAGGGGCCCCGTCAAAAGTCGAACAATAACTGTAGTTGTTGATGACTAACAATTTGTGAAGATAAATAATCTGTTTGCTCGAAGCATTCGGAAGCACAAATGCATCACGAAAAAAAAACACTGTGCGAAAGCATGCAGGTGCAGACTGCACACTTTACATTACGGACGACGAATGCTGCAGATGGCAAACATCTGGCGTCTGCAGTGTCTGCACACTCTGCACACGTGGTGCACGCGCGCGGCGGCATGTAAAGCGCGCGGAATTTAATTTACGATGATGAGGGAGATGAGAAGATATTGTTTTTTATCTCTGCAAGTTTTTTACGCAAAAGAGCAGTGTTGTTTTGGCGGTTCAAAAAATAATATGTATGTTTGATGAATGTAAATTAAACGAAACAACGAGAAAAATCGATGCTTCGATTGAACAGCCGTAATTTTTCAATTACAGATTGGTCGATGACCGATGCGTCGTCAGTCCAGAGGCAGGCGACTTGACGAACCCTCCAAAGAAATTTCGGGGTAGGTGATGCTTGATCGATCGATTAATCATCGAACGAAAAATTGTGACACTGATCATGAATAATCACAATTCATTCGTTTACAGACTGCCTGTTCAAAATATGTCCCATGAACCGGTACTCGGCCCAGAAGCAATTCTGGAAAGCCGCGAAGCAGAGCGGGAGCTCGACCACCGATGCCGTCCTGCTCAAGAGGCTACACGTAAACATACATTTTTTTTCCTTTTGGATTCGGATCAGGGTTCTCAAATATTTAATCTCTCAGTTTAACGATGCCGATTGCAATTCAATTTTCAATCGAATTGTTTTTCGACGATAAAAATGGAAATTAAATACGTGAATCGAACTGTTTCTTGAAAAATTGCTTCAAACCTGTTTGTCAGTCAACAGCGCTGAATTGAGAATTAAATTAAACTTTTGATGCAAAAAAAAATTTAACGCTCGATCGATACCCGAACGATTCGCCAAATAAAATAAAATTCTCAATCAAATTTTAACTCGATTCGGACTTGGTCGAATCACGTATAGAACCCTGGTAAAGACGATGAGTCGGAATGTTCGTTATTAAATGTTCCATCACAGCACGCCGCGGAGATCGAAAAGAAGCAGAACGACACGGAGAACAAAAAGCTCCTGGGCACCGTCGTCTCCTACGGCAACGTCGTGCAGGTGAATTTTAACCTCATACGTACAATTTGTCTGTCAAACCTATATGCGCCGTCACACACATAACACGTAGTACAATACATTTTACATCGCGCGCAACGGAGCGCGTGTATGTATATTAATAGCATCGCTCGAAAAAAGACGGCGAAACAGGAAAAAAACACTCGAAAGCACACTTAATCCCGCGTAAATCATCGAGTTCAACGATCCTCGAGCTCGTTGACCTGTACAGGGGAAAGCTCGCCGGCGCTTTCGCAAATTATAGCGGATAGAAGCTGAGAGAGACGCGAGGTGAATAATGATCGCGAGCTTGAGCCAATTAGAAGGGGCTCGGATCGTTGCATCTCTTTGCACGTTTGTAAGACGGATCGAATAACGGATCGGAGGGTTTTGAGCGGAGCCGAAGGCGTGTTTAACGCGTCTGTTTGATTTAATCATGTTTTATAGGGTGGATGGAGAGTTTGGTTGCATCGCCGCTCGTGAAAATATTTTACATACAGTAGCCTCAACTTGCAGTACGCCGATTAATTTTGATACGATGATTTTTGTGACTTATGTTTTCCGTGGTCGTTTTCTAATTGTTCAAGAAGAACGGATGGCCAAAGAATTTTTCAATGGCAATATGTTTTTGTTCGGATATTCATCGTAATCACCTTCAGGTGCTGTATTATTTTACATAGTATTGTTCCACGCGAAATTATTTGCAAAACGCAGCGAACATCTTCAAAGTACGTTAGACAGTTTTGTTTAAAAAATATATTGCGTCGTTATGATCACAGAGATGAGATTATGAATTTGCATGCCGATTAAAACAACACACTACCATCCCTGCAACGCGTGAGAATTCGATAAAACGTTTGTATAGGTACTACTCGCACGCGGCACTCAATTCTACAAAATTTGCGGCTAAAAAAAACAAAAATAGTAAAAAGCAAATGTCGCCCAAACATGCGTGAATCGTACGGCCATCGTCGTAATCAGCTGCTGCACCTAAAGTCAAACAAGTACCTGACGGTGAACAAGCGGCTGCCCGCGCTGCTCGAGAAGAACGCGATGCGCGTCTACCTGGACGCGAACGGCAACGAGGGCAGCTGGCTGTACATAATGCCGTTCTACAAACTGAGGAGCGACGGGGACAGCGTCGTCGTCGGGGACAAGGTTATACTCGAGCCGGTGAACGCCGGCCGGCAGGGCCTGCACGTCGCCGCGAACTACGAGCTCGCCGACAATCCCGGCTGCAAGGAGGTCAACGTAGCGAGCGCCGCCACGTCCTGGAAGGTCACCCTGTTCATGGAGCACAGGGAGAACCAGGAGGAGATACTCAAGGGGGGCGACGTCGTCAGGTTGTTTCACGCCGAGCAGGAGAAGTTCCTCACGATGGACGAGTACAAGAAGAAGCAGCACGTCTTTCTGAGGACGACGGGCCGGACGAGCGCCACCGCCGCGACGAGCAGCAAGGCGCTGTGGGAGGTCGAGGTGGGTGACGATGTATAACATAATTGTATACTTTTGAATACACGTGTCATTTTGGTACATTTATCGTTGAGTCAAAATTCCACGTGTCAACATTTTACTTATTCCATTTTTTCTCACACGATAAGCCATTGTCATTTTTGTGTCTCAAAAACAATGTTAAGTACGTAGAGAGAGAATTTTTGTGCGGAGAATCGATCATTGCTTGGGTGCGATTAATTTTTTGCACATGATAATTCTGAAGCTTGGAGTACGTACGTTTGTTTTTTTCTCAAGTTTATTCATTGTCGCCGCTTTTAACAACTATTTAATTATGATGAATATATACGCATCCCATGAATTCAATATTTTTATACCGATTGACATATACTTTCTTTACGAAAGACGCACTTCTGAACAATAATCCATTACTTTACCCCAGTCAAGTACCCCGTTATACCTGGTGATCAAAAAAATGCATCGCAAAGTCTTTTTAAAAAATTAACGATGCCCTGAAAATCCATGCCAATTGAATTGCACACGAAAAGATCCTCTCGATCCATAAACCTACCAATAAAAAGTTACATACCGATTGCACCCTGGTAATATAATTCTGAGCTTTTGCAAATTTCAACCAGGTCGTCCAGCACGATCCCTGCCGCGGAGGGGCCGGCCACTGGAACTCCCTGTTCAGGTTCAAGCACCTGGCAACCGGACAGTACCTGGCCGCGGAGATCGACAACGACGAGCCGATCGAAACGGCCAAGGGCAAACGAGGTATGCACATGTATACATTCAGCTAAAATCCCAACAAGAAAGTAAAAACAACAAATGAATCGCACGATTGTTGTTTCGCCGCTCTCAGAAGCCCCGGGCCCCGTCTACCGCCTCGTCTCGGTACCCCACAGCAACGAGATCAGCTCCCTGTTCGAGCTCGACCCCACGACCCTCACCCGCGGCGACAGCCTCGTGCCTCAGTCCTCCTTCGTCCGACTCCACCACATCTGCACCAACACCTGGGTCCACTCGACCAGCGTTCCCATCGACAAGGACGACGAGAAGCCGGTCATGTCCAAGGTCGGCTGCGCCACCAGCAAGGAGGACAAGGAGGCCTTCGCCCTGCGCTCCGTCTCTCCCGTCGAGGTGCGCGACCTCGACTTCGCCAACGACGCGTGCAAGGTCCTCGAGTCAATCAGCGGTAAACTCGAGCGCGGCACGATATCCCACAACGAGAGGCGCGCCGTGACCAGTCTGCTCCAGGACATCGTGTACTTCATCGCGGGCCACGAGAACGAGCAGAACAAGTCCGAGGCGCTCGAGCTGACGGTCGGGAATCCGGTGAGGGACAGGCAGAAGCTGCTCAGGGAGCAGTACATACTCAGCCAGCTGTTCAAGATCCTGCAGGCGCCGTTCTTGGAGTCGGCGGCCGGGGAGGGGCCGTTTTTGAGGATCGAGGAGCTCGGGGATCCCCGGCACGCGCCGTACAAGTTCATGTTCCGGCTGTGCTACAGGATACTGAGACTGTCGCAGCAGGATTACAGGAAGAATCAGGTATTTTATATACATACCGCGTTTCGTACGAGTTTGACGATCAACGGCGATTTTGTACCGAAATTCCATCATCACGATTCGGCATTTGTGGGTGGAAAAAAAAATGATGCCGTTGATTAAAAATTAACGAATGTTTTTTTCAAAACACAATATTTTTCAATGACCGCAAATTTCGAGAAAACATGATTATCTCCCAAAACAATTTCAGGATGCAATGTTTATTTTACAAGAATTTCAGCGTGTCATGTTTTTCGAACCATCACTTTGTTCGTTATACACAGGCGTAGGGTATATCGTCCATCGCACAACATATACATATACGCCGTGTTGGTGCAAATTTTTCCACACACGCAGACACGATTTTTCGCTCCTTCTTCAGGAATACATCGCCAAGCACTTCGCCTTCATGCAGAAGCAGATAGGCTACGACATTCTGGCCGAGGACACGATAACCGCGCTGCTGCACAACAACCGCAAGCTCCTCGAGAAGCACATAACGGCCGCGGAGATCGAGACCTTCGTCGGCCTCGTCCGCAAGAACATGCACACCTGGGAGTCCCGGTTCCTCGACTACCTCTCCGACCTCTGCATATCGAACAAGAAGGCGATCGCCGTCACCCAGGAGCTCATCTGCAAGAGCGTCCTCAGCGAGAAGAACAAGGACATACTGATCGAGACCAAGTGAGATTTTTTTTTTTTTTTTCCTGTTTCTTATTTTTCGCTTCGTCATCGGAGATTCTCATTTCAATTGATTCGGCGTACTTGCAGAATGATGAAGACCCAGGTGGAAGTGGAGGACGACGACGAGAGGCAGGAGAGCGACGAGGAGCCGCACATCACTATAATCGAGGAGCTCGAGGTCTTTCTCGTCTGGAACGACAGAAGGGTATAATTCATTCGGATGATAATATACGGCCAACCGGTTTTTTTGCGATTCGTCGTTTGCGATTATTGGCCGAAAACTTTTTTCCAGCGTTCCATGTCCCTGAGCGAGCTGTCGAGGGGAGTCAAGATCGAAAGCACCGAGGACACGTCGATACTGGAATACTACAGGCACCAGCTGAACTTGTTCAGCAACATGTGCCTCAACAGGCAGTACCTGGCCCTCAACAACTTGTCCCCCCATTTGGATATAGATTTGATTCTGAAGTGAGGAATTTTGTTGTACGATCGGCATTTCGATGTTAAAAGTATAATGCAATAATTAATACTACAGATGCATGGAGGACGAGACCGTGCCGTACGATTTGCGCGCGTCCTTCTGCAGATTGATGCTGCACCTTCACGTGGACAGGGATCCCCAGGAGCAGGTGACGCCGGTCAAGTACGCCCGACTCTGGTCGGAGATACCCTCGAAGATGAGCATCAACGAGTGAGTTTTGTCGATGAGAAAGACCGAAGCTACAATTTTGGTGTAACGAAAAATAATGGGGGCTTTTTTTGTTGTTGTTCAGCTACGACACCAACAAAATGCCGGACCAGAGCAAGGAGGCGGTCAGGGCCAAGTTCAGCTCGACCATCATGTTCGTCGAGGATTATCTGTGCAACGTGGTCGCGAAAATGTGGTCGTTCTCGGACCAGGAGCAGAACAAACTCACGTTCGAGGTGAGCGAATTTTTGGATCGCATTGTCGATTGGCGCATTACACTAAAGTTGAGTGACGTAACGATTGTTTTTTTTTTCTTTTCTTTTATGATTACAGGTTGTCAAGCTGGCTCGAGACCTCATCTACTTTGGATTTTACAGTTTCAGCGATCTGTTGAGGCTTACGAAAACGCTGCTCAATATCCTGGATTGCGTGTCCGACAGCGACGTGTCGGATGGAAAAGTGCCGACTGGAGATATCGACTGTTAGTACCTATTTATTTTTTACAAACTTTACAAACTAAAAGTATACCTGTATATACAATTTTGAATAATACTTTTCAAAATCAATTTTTACCTTTGAGTGTTTTTTTTTTTTTTTTTTTTTTTTTTTTTTTTTTTTTTTTTTTTTTTTTTTTTAACTTTTTAATTTTTTCCAATTTGCCATCTTTACCATTTATCTTTTATACCTTTCTTTTATCGTTTTATTGTTGAATCTATGGAATCGGAAAGCACAGGTAATCCTGTAAATAATTAGTTAATCGATTTTTGTTCATCAATTGTGTTCTCGTTGTCCTACAATATCATTGCTCCGTAGAATATGTAGTACATTGATATAATAAAATGACAATTAATGCACCATCGACTAAAAATGCAATTCACCATTATGCACCCAACAATTTAGCCGAGGGCGGAGTTCTCCGTTGCATCGGGGAGATGGGCTCGGTAATGACGAATCTTACTCTGGGACCGGCCGGTCAGGTGATAGCCGGCACCTCGTCCCCGGGCCCAAAATCGACCGTCATCGCGAAAAAGGAGTACCCCCTCGTGATGGACACAAAGTTGAAAATCATCGAGA
Source organism: Copidosoma aretas (assembly GCA_030522625.1). Classification (NCBI taxonomy): domain Eukaryota; kingdom Metazoa; phylum Arthropoda; class Insecta; order Hymenoptera; family Encyrtidae; genus Copidosoma; species Copidosoma aretas. The sequence goes on from JAPYYV010014911.1 coordinate 9,633, forward strand.
TACTACAGTTCATTCTCGACGTGCGGCTCGACTACAGGATATCGTGCCTGCTCTGCATATTCAAGAAGGAGTTCGATGAGACCGAAAAGGCCTCCGGGGACCTGAACCTCGATCAGAAGGGCATAGATCTCGAGTCGATCGGCGTTCAGGCCGAGGGTATATTTGGCAGCAGGTGAGCGATAATTAGCTCCAATACATGTATAAATATCTCCTCTACGAATTCCCACATGGAATTCTGCGTGGAATCAATGTGGAATCTTCACGAAATCCATGTGGAATCTACGTGGAATCTCCCGACAAACTTTGCAACGGATAATATACGTACCCCATTAATACCAGCGAGGAGTGCGCGGCCCTCGACCTTGACGGCCAGGGCGGCCGGACGTTCCTGCGAGTCCTGCTCCACCTGGCGATGCACGACTACCCTCCTCTGGTCTCCGGAGCCCTGCACCTCCTCTTCCGTCACTTCAGCCAGCGTCAGGAGGTCCTCCAGGCCTTCAAGCAGGTCCAGCTCCTCGTCTCGGACAACGACGTCGAGTCGTACAAGCAGATAAAGGCTGACCTGGACGTTCTGCGCCAGTCCGTCGAGAAGTCCGAGCTCTGGGTGTACAAGTCCAAGGCCAGCGAGGAGCACACCGGCAAGAAGAACAAGAACAACAACAGCAGCAGCAGCAGCAGTAACAACAGCAATAAGCAGCAGGGCAACAAGTCGGCCAGCAACACCCACGACGAGGACGGGGACGGGACGACGGGAACGACGACGACCTCGAGCCCGAGGAAACTCCCGCCCCAGTTGTCCTCGGTGGAGAAGAAGGGCTCGGCGATCGACCTGGACGTGGGCCCGCCCCTGCACGCGGAACAGGCCGAGGAGTACCGGAAGATCCAGCAGATCCTCATCCGCATGAACCGGCTGTGCGTCGTCCAGAGCGCCAGTGGTCTGGCGCCCCGGAAGCACGAGCAGCGGCTCCTGCGCAACGTCGGCGTCCACACGATAGTCCTCGACCTACTGCAGGTGCCCTTCGACGCCAAGGAGGACGTCCGCATGATCGAGCTCATGAGGCTGGCCCACGATTTTCTGCAGAACTTCTGTCTGGGCAATCAGCAGAACCAGATGCTCCTGAACAAGCAGCTCGACCTGTTCATGACCCCCGGGATCAGGGAGGCCCAGACTGTGTGCAGTATCTTTCAGGACAATCTGACCCTGTGCAATGAGGTCAATCCCAAGGTCATACAGCACTTTGTGCACTGCATAGAGACGCACGGCAAGCACGTGCAGTACCTGAAGTTTTTGCAGACGATTGTCAAAGCGGAGAACCAGTTTATCAGAAAGTGCCAGGAGATGGTTATGCAAGAGGTGGGTGCTGCGGGTCGGGGTAGCTGAGATCCCAATCTAAAGTATCCATTGGAAATCCATGCGCAAGTTCGTATGGTTTTTTCATCAAGATGAGATAAAACACCACTAAATCGTCGTATATTGTGCGCGTACAATATTTTTATCCTTAGTTTTGATAAAGTTGAGATACAATTTTTTCTTTTCAATTTCCAAACACTTTAGGCCGTTTATTTGATTGTTTCTGGCATCTTTTGTTGTCGATTAATTCGTGATTAATCTCGCCCTGATACAAACAGAATCAGGGATTCGCGCATGGATTTCAATATGAATCCTTTTGATCGGTATTAAATTTTTTTGTCGTCGCTTTTTCATCGAGCATCCAACGTTTATATGCACAGCTCGTTCAAGCGGGCGAGGACGTTTTGGTGTTCTACAACGACCGGTCGTCGTTCAACCACTTTGTCGAGATGATGAGATCCGAGAGACACCGGATGGACGAGAGCAGCCCGCTAAAGTTGGTACCAGTTTTTTTTTTTTTTTTTTTTTTTTTTTTTTTTTTTTTTTTTTTTTTTTTTTTTTTTTTTTTTTTTTTTTTTTTTTTGTTTTTTCGTTTTTTTTTCTTTTTCTCCGCTTTTCATTCGACAGGTACCACGTCGAGCTGGTGAAACTGCTGGCCTGCTGCACGATGGGCAAGAACGTGAACACGGAGATAAAGTGCCACAGCCTCCTGCCGCTCGACGACATCGTGGCGATGGTCTCCCATCCGGACTGCATACCGGAGGTGAAGGAGGCGTACATAAACTTTCTGAACCACTGCTACATAGACACGGAGGTCGAGATGAAGGAGATCTACACGTCGAACCACATGTGGTCGCTCTTCGAGAGATCGTTCATCGTCGACATGGGTCTCATCGCCACGGCGACCCACGATCGGCAGCACGCGGACACGGCCCTTCAGAATTACGTGACCAACTGCCTCATGAACATCATCACGACGTTCTTCAGCAGTCCGTTCTCGGATCAGAGCACCACCGTCCAGGTATACATATTATATGTATAGATGCACATATTATATATGCTTACGCAAAAGGCTCTGCTAATTATATAAAATACTGTGGAAAAATTAGCTGTGTATTATCTATATTAATTTTTATTTGATTATACATGTGCTACTATTGGTTGCACTGTATTTTTGGTATAACATTAAATTCTGTACAAGACAAGCCATATATATATATATTTTTTTTAATTTACAAGGGATCGACTACCCACATAGCATCGTACGCTTCTGAAACGTTTCTGAAACGTTTCATTGGAAACTTAGAAACGTTTCAACTCAAGTCTCAGACACGTTTCTGAAACGTTTCAGAAACCTTGAAATGTCCCGATCCCAAATTTAGTGCAAATATTTAAAAAAAAATTTTTCATGATTATTTTATCTATACCTAATATCATAAAAATAATAGTAAAAAATAAAAAAAAATAAAAAAAAAGCGGCCGGATGTGGGGCACGACCCGGGACCGCCAAACGAAAGGCAAGCATCTTATCCACTTGGCAAGAGTGGTTAAGATACCTGATCCATAATTTACGTCCATATGTATAAGCTGCAAAGGCCATGTACTTTTTTTTGTTATTTACAACTCAATAGTACACATATAAATATTATAACCTGAATATTTTGAAAAAATTTGCAAATTAATATTTGTATTTTCATGATTCAGTTGTAAAAAACAAAAAATAAGTACATGGCCTTTGCAGCTTGTATGCACGTAAATTATATATCAGGAATTTTAACCACTCTGGCCATGTGGATACGATGCTTGCCTATATATCGTTCTGGCGGTCCCGGGTCGTGCCCCACATCCGGCCGCTTTTTTAAAATTTTTTTTATTTTTTACTATTATTTTTATGATATTGGGTATAGATAAAATAATTAAAAACAATTATTTTTGTTGATATTTGCACTAAATTTGGGATCGTTTCAGAAACGTTTTGGAAACGTTTCAGAGACGTTTCGTATCAGCTCTAGAGCGGACA
>JAPYYV010014915.1:0-22464 GCA_030522625.1 Copidosoma aretas
TTATCTTTTCCAAAGCACTATTTATTCAATAAAATAAATGAAAAAAGAGCAATCTTATATGTTACACAATAGTAAGTAATTGACTTAAGAATTGACTTTTAGAAAAAACAAAAGAAAGTTATTTAAATTGACTCAAACTCCGTTACACCTTACAAAGGTAGTAAAATAAAAATAATGAGATGAGCCATAGAAGCTCCTTGATTCAGAGCTTAGTAGAACGAAGCTACATGACTCTACGGGCGAACGAGGCGGACTGCCTGCTGCAGCAATAGGCAGCAGTGACTACACCGCAAGTACAAAGCCTATTGGTCGGTTGACATGACTAATGAGCTTACAGTATTGGTCGAGCTCCGACTACTTTAACCGCGTGAATATAGATCCAAATAAAACGTAAAACTTAAATTTAATTAAAAGAATAATAATTAATTTAATCATACTGATGTTATACAGATCTTTAGATGTACCTTATAAAAAAAAGGTAATTATGAGGTTCGGTACGATTTCATAAAATCCCATAAGAGCACGTGGTAAAAGATATGTTTATATCCTAGCTCACAGGTTCTGAATTGGGCTGAAACTTTACCAGTCGTTTTGTACGATATTAAATACGATATTTGTGAAGTTTCATTAACATCTTATTATTTTTATTTTGGGAGAGAACTCCCTTAATGACAGGAGTCAAGTCATATATTTTACGCCCATGCCTTTTGAAGTCCAAAATGGTGCCTGCACAAAATATCGGACTATCTGTTTTGTAAAAAGCACTATAATATGAGTATCAAATGAAATGGTTTAATAAGTTAAGCGTAGTCATATTTGTTATGCCCACGCCTTGATTAATTTAAAATGGCGGCTACATCAAAATAGCGGAACATCTATTTTATAAAAAGCATTATAATATAGGTATTGAATAAAAAGAGGATTTAATGGGTGGAGTGCATTCATATATGGTATATGTTATGCACACACCTTTTCAAATTCAATTGGTGACTGCAACAAAATGGCAGAACATATATTTTGTAGAAAGCATTTTAATATTTGTATTAAATGAAAGGGTGAAGTGCAGTCATATATGATATTCCATTTATAATTATAATAGCTGCCAGAAAAAATATATTTATTTTTCATCATTTGAACCGTATGTTCCACTTTGATCTGAATTGTTCTAATCACTGTCACTAGACTCTTCGTGATCACTATTCTTACTTCTTCTGGAGATATCATCATCACTTTCTTCCACACTGTTGTTTACAGTTGTCTTTAACTGTTCTTCCTGCTTGTTCACATATTTACTACTTCTTTAAGACAACGGTCAACATTAGTACTTTTTATAATATCAATGTTGTCACTTATTTTTTATTTTAATAAAATTCTAATTTATTATAAAGTACAGGATAAAATAAAGCTATTTGAATGTTAGAAGAATATTATTTAACGTCAAATAAAATGGACATGATAAGCCAACTACAAATAATAAATCCATACGTTTTTGATGTAGCGATTAGCCTTTATGGAAAATTCTTAAAGACAATGATTTTTGCTTCTTCTTTCTACATATACAAGTGATATTTTGGAATTGCTTATGAATAAGGCTCTCGTAAATAAGTCAGCGGGACGTTGTTTTCTGTTACGTTGTCTAGAAGGCTTAATGATATATTGACGATGCAACCTTCGCCATGATTCTTGGCGATTTTCGGAGTGATAGAGCATTGGTGATGAAAACTGTTCAGCTATTTCGCAACAATGCTGCAAAAGTTTGGGAAGTGTGAAGCTCATCTTGGCCCATGGATACACTCTTTGATATAATAAATATGTTTCCCAACAAAACAAGTAGGAGGTCTCACCTGAGAGTCAGAGACAGAGTAATTTATATATAGAACCGTAAAGTACTTATACCATTATTTTAGTCTGACTGAAAAATGCGAACTAATTCCTTTCGGAAGACTGCATGTCGATGTAATACAATGATTTTGCATCTGTATTGTACGAAATAAAGTAAACATAGATTCCTGTTTTTTTCTGTCAGCCATCATAAATTAAGGATGGAGTATCATATATGACTGCACTCCACCCTTTCATTTAATCCTCATATTAAAATCCTTTTGAAAAATAGATGTTCCGCCATTTTGTTGCAGCCACCATTCAAAACTATAAAAGGCGTGGGCATAATATACATGACTGCATTCTACTAATTAAAGTATCTCATTTGATTCCCATATTATGATGCTTTTTGCAAAATAGATGTTTCGCCATTTTGTTGCAGCCACCATTTTGAATTTTAAAAGGTGTGGAAATAACATGTATGACTGCGCTACGGACATTTAACCCTCTCATTCGATATTCATTTTAAAATGCTTTTTACAAAATAGATGTTACGCCATTTTGTTGCAGCCACCATTTTAATTTGATAAAGGTCTGGGAATAACATATATGACTGCACTTCACTCACCAAACTCTTTAATTTAGTACTCATATTAAAATGCTTTTTACGAAATAGATGTTTCGCCATTTTGTTGCAGCCGCCATTTTGAATTCAAAAAGGCGTGGGCATAACATATGTGACTGAGCATTACTCATTTAACGGTTTTTTTTTTATACCTAGTTAAAAATGCTTCCGACGAAATAGATTTTTTGCAATTATGTTGCAGACGTCATTTTGTATTTAAAATGGCATATTACATCAAGGCATATTAAACATAAAGTATTTGTTAATGAATAAGAAATTGTATAGATAATCTAAAAATCAAGATCAACAATTACCAAAATCACCAAAATAATGCATTATTTCTAATGTTCTGGCAGCTATTTTTCTGCCACCATCTTAAATTTTTCGAAATTATCTGACATACTGTGCTTTACATCTCAAAAATCCTGAACGATAATTTTGTGTTGTGTTTAGAAATAACGATTACCATTTCTGCAAGAAAAAAAGGCAATCTGGTAATTTAGGGCATTTCAAGGGATTTTTACTGCCCCCCCCCCCCTCCCTGGGTCGTGCCACAACTCCAGACTAATTTTATTTTAATCTCCTGTCGATACCCTTGAAAATGAGAAAATAGATCATCTTGATCGGCCCATGCAATTGACAGTAATTCAATTTTGACAAAAATTTTCTTATTCTGTCTCACTGTGCGGCGCACAGTGAGCATTTTTGTTTTTTTTTTGTGCAAAATCAAATATTTCGAGAAAAGAAGTAGCCAAGCCGATAATTCTTTTTGAAGCTTATAGGTTAGTAACCACATAATATGGAAAAACTATTCAACAGAGTGTCAGATCATTTTCTAATTTCCAAAATTTGATTAAATACAAGTTTTTTTTAATTATAAATAAAAACAAGTTTTAAACAAGCAAAATACATGCCGTGGGGCATTAAAAGTTTTTATTGTGATATTATTACGTAATAATTACTGGTATGTATGCGTTTTAGAACTTATGTTTTCAGAACATAGCATAAAAGACGTATAAATAAATATAATTTCGAAATTGTATTTTTCCGTTTTATAATGGTGTACCTCTAATATCTATCTATACATAGACGCATAAATCTGTTGGAGATGTATTTGTCAGTGAACAGAGGATGCAGTTACGTTATCCAATACGTAAAAAAACTATTTTCTAACCTTTAAAATAAATAAATACCTTTTTTTTGTTGTCAATTTGATACTGTCGCTCAATCTAATTACTGTATCCTTACTTGAGTGTCTGTAAAAGTTTGCAATATGTTGACACTTCCTCTCTCGTATCTAGTTTGTAGTCTGTCAGTTCGTCAACATAACCTTAGTAGACGTAAAATGATAAAAGATTGATTTTTTTTTTTCTAAAATAGTATATCATTACATCCGATACACATAGCCGGTGAAATTCTTTTTAAAATACATATATTATTAAACATTCAATACAGTCATGTAATATAACGTTGTAATAACTTTGTCGTAAGCTCAAAATTTAGTAAATACCTATATTTTTTTAGTTAATAAAATACTGTGTCTGAAACTCACGCAATTATCAATGTAGATCCTACAACAGTCTTACTAAGTATCATACCATATAAAAATTGCAAATCTGTGGAACTGACTGCCTTGGGAGCAGCGATCTGATTGGAAGCGTCCTACATTCAAGCAAAATCTACGGGTGCATCTGCTTTAGGAGCTCTTCAAAGAACAGAGACAGAACTGATAGTGTTCTGTTTTTGACTGTGCTTTACATATAAAACTGTGGACATAGCGTACTCGATGGTTATTTTTTAATTTGATTTTAGTTATTCGTGTACTTACCATCTTTTACTTTTGTAACATTTGATATAATGCCTACACACACTGTGCATGAAACTGTAAATTACAAAGGAGAATGTAAATAATATGCCGGACTCTTCTGGGCCAGAAGCGATTAGTCCACAATAAACGAAATAATAATAATAACTGTCTTCATTAAAACATCTGTTACTTATTTCTATGTACTTATACTTTTTTAATTGATCAACCTAACTTAAACAGACATATAAATTGAAACAATTGAGTTTTATTGACTAAAAAAATTTTTTGATAATGAAATAAGAATGAACACGTAACATTGTCCTATAAAACCTGTTGTAGGCACTACAATAATAATTGGGTGAGTTTAGGGCACAATACTTATTAAATTTACTAAAAAAATTTCGTATTGACTGATTTCTGAAGTTAGAAACGATTTTGAAAATAATACATCACATGACTGCATCGACTGCCGATATATATACACATTTAAAACAGATAAATTCGTCTGTGCGTAGAGATTTCAGTAATATACCATTTTAAAACAATAAAACATAATTTTTTCTCATGATATGTCTGTTAAGAATATGCTGCACAACTGAAAAGTATAAGTACATAGAAACAGATGTTTCGATCAAGACTGTATGCCCTACGGTGATTATTGCGAGAGTTTTAGACACAGTATTGAATTAACTGATACAATATAGGTATTGACTAAATTTGGAGGTTAGGACAAAGTTTTTAAGATATTATATAACATGACTGCATTGACTGTTTAACGATTTATATATTTAAAAAGAACTTAATCGTATATGTGCATGGAATGGAATAATATACTATTTCAAAACAAAAAAGATTAATTTTCGTACTTTAAACGTCTATTGCGGTTATGTTAAGAAACTGACGGACTATGAACTACAAACAAGAGAGGAAACGTCAACATATGACGAAATTTCACAGATTCTACAGTAAGGATACAGTAAATAAATTGAAGGGACAGTATCAAATTTATAAGAAAAAAAAAGTATTGAAGGATTTTTGGGGTTAGGAAATGGTTTTCTAACACATTGTATAACGCTACTGCATCCTCTGTTCAGTGAAAGATACACCTCTAACATATTTATGTGTCTATTTATAGCTAGATTATAGAGGTTTACCATTATGAAACGGAAAAATACAATTTTAAAAATATATTAACTCATACGTCTTCAGAGGTTATGTTCTGCAATTATGAGTTCTAAAATATATATATACCAGTAATAACTACGTCATGGAATCACAGTAATAACTGTTAAAGCCCTACAGCATGTATTTGGCTTGTTTAAAACTAGTTTTTATTTATGTTTAAAAAAAATCTCATTTAAGCAACTTTTGTAGGTTAGAAAATGATCTGGCACTCTTTTAAGTAGGTTTTATATATTTAACGGTTAATCACCTATAATCTCCAAAAATAATTACCAGCCTGGCTACTTCTATTCTGGAGATATTTGATTTTGAACCAAAATAAAGCAAAAATGCCCACTGGGCGGTGCATCCCATGTGTATCTGTATGTGTTTGTGCACGTAATGTGTGTTATGTAAGTGTATGTGTATGTAATATAAAAAATACTGTTACTCTTAAAAAGGTTATTTTAAAAATACTCGATACTTTCTAGTTTCTCGACGGATGATCTATTTTTAGCAGAGTCCGGAGCTGGCCACCCCTGGTTGCGGGTGAAATCCACCATTTAAATTGTTTTAAAAAAAATCACTGTCAGTTTGAAAATACCAATTCTGAAAATTAAATTAACCCTTAAAATATGTTTTCTTTAAAAAAAATTTAAAATATAAAAACGACCTTCAGTCAAATCACAGCCATTTTCGCCAAACTTTAATACCGAATTCGTAATCAGAGCTAGAAATTACTCCTAAAAATTATACGTTTAATTGAAAAATCTTTTAAAATTGGTCTACGTTACGAATTATTTCCTTGAACCGTCCGACTTTAACATTTCAGAAAGTGAGCAAATTTTGGTGATTCCCTAAGAATAAAAGGTTCTTAAAATCACTTTTTCTACCTAAATATGCAGTAGAATCGCGATATCCGGGAAATCGTACTCTTGCCTCGATTACATAATTGACGCCACACTTACATTTTTTATGAAGTCATTTATATTTCGAATTTGGGGTTAAAATTTTTCAAGCATTCCAAGAGATGATGAACTGACTTTTAATGAAAAATAAATAAGCGCTTTCAAATTTCATTCTTAATTAATGTACCTCCTTAAACTAAGATACTATTAATATCAGTCTTTTTCAATGTAATTTTTTCCATAAATGCTTTGTCTTTAATATCCAAGATACATTATTAACGGATCCGATGAACTTACTCTATCTAGACAGAGCTACGTATAATCGTCCATGATTGAAAACATCTCTTTTAAGATTAATTTCTTTTTTCTTTAATGTTGGTCCTTGAGACTTATTTATAGTCATTGCCAAAACTTTTATAACTGCAAATTGTCTTTCTTTAAAAGTAAATGGGTACTTATTTTCACAATAAAGAGTAATACGATTCAAAAATACAATATCGTTACATTCATCTCCTGTTAATATTTTACACTTTAATAAATGATTTAAATAGTCTATAACTTGTAATAACCATTCAATAATAATAACGGTGCAGTCTTGCACCGTTCAATAAACCTTTAACTATGCTTGTATTTCTAATTACCATGATGATGCAGTTTATTCTTAAACGAAACTTATAATTATATTGCTCTCATCTGTTACTCTTATAATCACAGAAGCTGCATCATGACCTTTGTAGATGTACTTATACAAATATTTAAATACCAAAATGACAGAAACAAATTTAACATTTGTGTAACAGTTAAATATTTCTAATAATTGAGGACAATGAGGTACAACCTACTTATTATCTACTATAGCATTTCTAGGACGTACATAAATTATGCCTGTATTTTTTCTACGGTAGTTAGGATATCCATTCTTATCTAAAGTCGTTTCATTCAGAAATAAATTTGTCGACTGTATCAGATGTAGTAATTTTATAACCAAGTTCTAGAGTAATTAACAAATGCATATCTGGTAGACCTCTTTTTCAAATTCAAGAACATATACATAGCCTGCAACTGTTCCTAAATCAGTTTTTTGTTCTATAAAAATTAAATAAACGGTCTTTTTTAAATGGAATACTTATCCCCCTACATCTGATCTATCTTAAACTTGTTGACCAGGTAGAAGATTTTCCTTGATCTCACACTAATTCAGATTACATGTCATTGGATGAAAAGTATGCGATTTACCTTTTTCATTAACGATCGTCACATCATCTTGACAACATTGCTGCACATGACGTGGAAACCCTCTCAATGATAAAGAAATAATTACAGTTCTAACATTAGCCGATACATTACGAGCAGACATTTGTATATAATTATGTCAACATTTATACGTGTCAGCCCATAACTCTTTTTGATGATCTTTGCGATAATAAATTATATATTTTGCTGTTTTAATATAATAATATACAACCTATTATTAATACAATCTACGGCCCATTATAACAAGATTTAATTCGTCTTGTCTTATAGCCATTCGGTATCTGGTGTAAGCTGTTCCATTTATACGTTGTTGCTTATTATTATTTTGTACTATGTTTCTGTGCTATCCTTGTGTACCATAGGAATAAAATAAAATATATATCCATGGTTCCACCTTAAAGTCCATGGAACAAACAATTTCTTAATTTTGGGTGTTCTGATTCCGCACAGTAACGTTGGATTTCGGAATCTCTCCATCAGCTGTTTTAGAAAAAATAGCAGCAACTTTATTGACTCTTTGAAAATTGTGTCTTCACATATGTTGACCTGGTGCTAATGAAAACAACAATTGTAATGGATCAGGCTGTCAAATAATGTTATGTAACAAAAATTGTGCATCAATTTTATGTTTCATCTTTTCATAGGATTTAGCAAAAATATCATTATTGCGACTGCTTCAATCAAACATAAATAGAAGTTTATAATCTAACACAGGATTCTGAATAATTCAATAACACTAAGATTCTTGCTGATCGGTAATTAAAACTTGTCCATTACTTGGATTATCAGTAATAGATGGATACAATGACGTATTAATTGTATAATATATTTGACCTTAAATTTTCAAACGATATGGACCTGACATCGAGGCTAAAAATTTACTGAGTTGGCATGAAAGGAAGCAAAATATAAAAATTTATTGTATTATCCAATATATCTCCTAAAAAAATCAGTTACACGTGACCGTCGACAGAATAACTCGGAATCTGATTGGTTAAGACTAGCTGAGAGCATAAAAATGAACGAAAAAATTTTTAAATTGAAGTAAAAGTAATTGAAATTTGAAAAATGAAAACTAACTGTTATAAAATAGCTTATCATTTTATTTTTCTTGTAAAATAATGGATATTAATATGTTTGGTTAATAGTTGGGGATTGGCACACGAAGCGTGCAGGGGGCGGTGCCCCCTAGTGCTTAAAAAAAAACGTTTCTTTCCATTTTTTCCTTAAAATAATGTTAGTTACTCAGGAGGAAAATCTATTAATGTGTTTAAGGTAACAGAGCCGTGGCCACAACGATTGATAAAGGATAATCCTTTATTTTAAATATTTATATCCTGACAATGTTGTGCATTGCAATACAAACGAAGAACATTCATCACTCCTAAATAATATTTCTGGACACGATTATTCTTAATAAAAAGTTGTCGACCTGCTTATCTTCTCTGACACTATTTTTTTTGCTCTAAGTTCTCGTCTGCCTCTCGAAATTCCCGTTGTTCTTGTGTGCGAATGGATAAACGTGGCATATTTAAATAAAATTTGAATAATAAACGAAATATGAGCATAAAAGTAGAAATAACAAAAAAAAAAAAAAGGTCCAAATATGAGAATGGGTAATAAGCCAATGAAAAAAATAAAAAATCACGAATTTTTTGATAAAAAAACAAAGGAGGTTTACGAAAAAAAAAAGTTAGAAATCGATAATCTTCTGCAAAAAAATACATGTTGTTCTACTATATATTAGAAGTGCGTATGAATTTTTTCAGATTTTCCACCGAAGAAACTATAGAGAAAAAAATGTTGAAAATAGGAAATTTAGCACGGGCTTTTATGAAAGGACGAAATACAGTCGCCTTTCGGTTAGAATTACATTATAAAGTAAACATGTTTGAACAAAAAAAAAAGTTCCTACAGATACCTTGGAACAAAAGGGAGATACTCTTGAAAAAACATAAATCTTTTCTGGTAATTTTAAGCAATATTTATCTTTTACGATTGTAAATACTGAGTTTGTTAGCTGCAAAAATAGGTGTGCGTTAAGAGGTCCTAGCTGCACGGGCCGGAGGACTCCCCGTTCCTCGCTCCTCTTGGCGAGACTCGCAAATCTCCTTAAATAATGACGTATTCATATTTTCGATACAAATTTTAGATTATTTACTTATGTTGGCTGACAACATTTATTCTGAAAATTTAATTATATTTTATTTTATTGTTCTCATTGTGTACGTACTTATCAAAAATAATATACACAAAAAAAATACAAGTCTTAGTTTGTTTATAATAGCAATATCTAAGACAATAATACCAATAAAGATTCGATAATTGACTATAACTGTAAATCGAGTTGTGAAATCAATTTGAATTATCAATAAATCAATTACAGTTATCAATGAATTAAAATAAATCAAAGCTTAAGATAAAGTTGTTAGTTGTTGGATGTAGTTGTAGTTGCAGTTTTTAAGTTTCGATAAGGTTATGAATTTCATTAGTTGTAAGTTTTTAAAAGGTTGTACGTTTGATGAAGGTTGCAAGTTTTTTTTAAGTTTAATAAATCAAGGATTATGCATCTAATAATAATAATACTTTATATAACGTGTAAAAAAACATCATTTTATAAAACAAATAATATTTAACAGTTAATAAAACAGACATGATCTTGCAATTAAAAATTTGAAAAGTCTCAAAAACAGTTTTTTGCATTTGAAATAAGCAGTTGAAGTCTCGATTTTCTTTTTTCTCTAAAATCAATTGTTAATTGTACTACTATTTTTTTGTGGATCGTTGATTGCAAATCAGAGGCTAGTCTTAAGGATTTTGTATTAGATAATTCAATGAAAAAATTATTCTGTTACATGGTGATATAGATTATGCCTTTTAAGTGAAGAGGAAAGTGGCATTATAATGGCATTATCGCCTCGTAGAATAAGAATAAAACCTTACAATAGGTATTGTTGCTATAATTCAAAGAAATCTTGTACTATAAGACTTTACATGAACTGTATATACTTATTACGACAAAACAGTTATGGATTAGTGCTTAAGGGTAGTGAAGTTTTCAGCAAGTAAAATCATACAAAATTTCGAAACTAATGTACAAATATTATATAATATGTCAAGAATACGTCTAATTTTATAATTTTGATTTAGTTACTTTTCTAATCTGAACTAATGCTTTCATCTGCATCGGCCTCCTACTCAGCAGAATAATTTTTTTTGAGGCAAGTTTCACTGAAATATTTTTAAGATACATGTATGACGTATTATACTCTTAATACAGATATCACAAATGAATAAATAAAATAATGGTTTTAAGACCGATCATGATCATCTCTATACAGAAAAAAATGCTAAAATTGCAGTTTTTATCAATATTTAAACGAAAAGAAAATTTTTTCTCCGCCGTCTTGGATCGGACATTTGAAATTTTTTGAAAATAATATTTTTATCGTACTCAGCGACCCAAAAAATCCCTCATACTGCAGTTCTTATCAATATTTAAACAAAAATTAGTTTCTCCGCCATATTGGATCGGCCATTTTAAATTCCTCAAAAATAATATTCTTATTTTACTCAGTGAGCCAAAAAACTAAGGTATACTGAATTTTAAGATAATCGTGCTTGTAGTTTATTTTTTAGAGCTGTATCTGTTTTTTTATAAGATTATTTTTAATGTTAATGCCAAAATAATAATGGTTTACAACAATAAAATATTCTCGATATATATTTTTCTAGATATACAGTCATCATATCAATAAAATAAAAAAAAAATTCAAGTTGATATCTGCTTTGTATTGCGAGATTTACGATTTTGAAACAAAATAGCAAAATCGTTAATCTCGCGATAGAAAGCAGGTTTCGACTTGATTTTTTATTTTATTGTATTGATAAGATGATTGTGCATTAAGTAAAATTTAATCTGAGTACATTTTATTGTGATAAACAATTATAATTTTGTCATAGACATGAAAAATAATCTTGGGAAAAAACTGATACGGCTCCAATAAAAATGTACACGCACAATTATCTTGGAATTCAGTATACTTTAGTTTTTTTGATCGCTGATTACGATGAAAAGGTTATTTTTGAGAAATTCAATATGGCCGATTCCACATGGGGATTTATTTTTCTTTAAAATTTTATAATAACTGCAATACAAAGGTTTTTTGGGTCGCTGAATACGATAAACGGGTTATTTTTCAGAAATTTAATACGGCTGATTCAGGATGGCAGACTAAAATTTTTTTTTCTTTAAAATTTGATAAGAACTCCAATGTTAGGTTTTTTGGGTCGCTGAATACGATAAAAGGGTTATTTTTGAGAAATTCAATATGGCCGATCCAAGACGGCGGAATAAAATTGTTTGTTTCTTTAAAATTTGATATGAACTGTAATGTAAGGGTTTTAGGGGTTGATGTATAATCATGATCTTCCTATAAATCATTATATTATCCTAATTACTTTCAAAATATAAAATATTAAATTATACTTGACTTTAGTCACTTTAAGTGATCCCTTTCGTATTTAAATAATGTTATAAACGTAAAATTTTGTTTTTTAACGTCTTTAACTATTTAAAGTATTTAACAAAGATAAAATAATAATATTTTGTGTAGTGTAAAAAAAAAGAGACAATATTAATGACTTCTCTGGTAAATAAAATGAGGTAAAATGCAGTATTCAGAATGTTTTTTTTTATAGTATCATGCAGATGGAGGAAAAATATACCTTTGTGTGCGCATATAGTAAATGATATAGCTTGAGTATTCAGCGGAAGTGTTTGTAGAAGGATAAAGGTATATATGATTTAAATATTTTTGAGTGTTATTAAAACAAAATACTACAAACAGCATAAATGAGGAAATGTTTTTTAGTACTTTGAATTAGTACTAATGTATTCAATGATTTATTTTAGGTAGTGACAAATATCAAGAGTAGCGAGACTGACTGATATTTTTAACAGAGCGATCTAAACAAGTGATCCTCCCATATCATTGATTTCAATCAATGACAGAAGCAAAGCAACCAAACATGCAAATATTCCCTGGATATAAACAGATTCATAGTAAACAGGTAAGAGTAATGTGAGAATGTGATATATGCATTAAAAGTATAAAATGTCATGCATGTATCTTAAAAACATTTCAGTGAATCTTGTCCAAATAAATTAGATTTTGCTGAGTATGAAGCCGACACAGATGAAAGTAGTTCAGATTATGAAAGTTAGTAAAATAAAACTACAAAATAAAATGTATTCTTGACATAATAGATTTCATTTGTGCATGCGTTTTAAAATAGTATATGATTATACTTGCTGAGAACATTAATACCCATGATTAAAAATTCATTATTTTGTACTAATAAGGGTATTGAATTTGTGTTAAGACTGTATTAATATATGATTTCTTTGAATTTAGGCAATATTACCTATTGCAAGGTTTCTATCTTACTCAACGAGGTTGAAGTGCCCATACACATTATTTTTCTCTTTTTGTGTTCTTATTTATTATCGTTAAGAAAAAACTAATATCTAAAGAGACAACAAAAAATTTTTCTCTTTATTTTAATAGTTATTGTCTGATACATAACGTACAATAGCGCTTGTTGATATCACGTACCTCATGAGTATGTCATGATCAGAAATAAAATATATACATCTGTTAATACTATTTTCCTAACTTTATAGTCATCAACTATATCAGCATGTTTTTAACAAATTTCCTCCTTAAACCAGATAATATAAAATCCTTAAGACTAGCCTCCGATTCGCAATAAGTGATCTACCAAACAGCATTAGTAGAGTTTGCATTAAATTTTTAAGGATAATAAGAAAAATTTTGTCTACCATCTTTCATCAGCAATTTTAAATTCGCTTTATACAACTTTTTATTCATAATTAGCGACAGAAAAACTTATGCAATGCAATTTTTATTAAATTAAAAAAAAAGTCGTTGTCCGTCATCTTGGATCAGCCATATCAAGTTTCTTAGAAAATTTTTTTATTTATAAATATCGACCCGAAAAAGCCTTATATTGCAGTCCTTATTAAATTTTGAAGTAAAATAAAAATTTAGTCCGCTATTTTTGATCGGCCTCATTAAATTTTTCAAAAATAGCCCTTTTATCGTATTCAGCGCCCCAAAAAATCCTTATATTGCAGTTCTTATCAAATTTTAGAGAAAAAAAAAATTATAGTCCGCCATCTTGGATCGGCCATACTTAATTTCTCAAAAATAACCCTTACATCGTATCCAGCGCCCCAAAAAATCCTTATATTGCAGTTCTTATCAAATTAAAAAAAAAAAAATATTATTACGCCATCATGGATTGGCCATATTGAATTTCTCAAAAATAACCCTTTTATCGTATTCAGCGACCCCAAAAACGCTCAAATTGCAGTTCTTGTCAAATTTCAAAGAAAAAAAAATTTAGTCCGCCATCTTGGATCGGCCATGTTGAATTTCTAAAAAATAACCTATTCATCGTAATCAGCGACCCATAGAATTAAAGTACACTAAATTCCATGATAATCGTGCGTGTACTGTATTTTGTGGAGCCGTATCTGTTTTTTCTCAACGTTCTGTTTCATGTTTATGACAAAATTATAATTGCTTATAACAATAAAATGTACTCAGATTAAATTTTCCTTTATGCACAATCATCTTATTATTGAAACCAAAAAAAATCAAGTTGATACCTGCTTTCTATCGCGAGATTTTCGATTTTGAAACAATAAAAAGCAAAATCTCCCACTGTGCTTCGCCTTGAACGTACTATCTCACACGCACACAAACAACTGACCGATACTTTGTAAACACGTTGATGCACAAATACTGACAGACTGACGTACTACTTACGTATTTTCCTTGAAGCCACGACTATTTGACCAAGTGGCTGCTGATACCGAGCCGCCTTCTCCTCAAATATACTCTCACATACACTAAATACATACACACACAGACACGCACAAATGACTGATAAATGTACTGTCGTCAATGCCAACTCATGGATACTCGTATACTGACTGACTGACACCTCTATTAGACTACCAGTATATTTGCACACACACACACACACACATACACACACACACACACACACACACATATACACACATGACCAAGTAGCACGTTCTCAAACGTGCACACACCACCAGCACCTTCTCCTCGAACACGCTACTAAACGCACACTTAATTGTCTGAGACCAGCTTACACTTCTTCTTTGTTAATGCACACACGCTCGATTGAAAGACACCTTCTCCTTTAGTACGCTCTTGTTGGTTGACTTGTTGGTGGATTGCTCGTTCCTGCAGATACCTAGTAGTTGACTTTAAACAGAGGATTAGTTGCTGCCAATATCTGCTGACCACGTCTGCCCTGCCCAGATGTTCTATCGAAATAGACAGCTTATCGCCTCTCAACATACTCATTCCCTCACTTAGTTTCGTACTTTATCGACATGTGCTTGTATTTATGATGATACTTATTGGATGCTATACATGAGAACTACTTTGACACTCGTACAGCGCCGTTCGTTGATTACATAACAATTATTTAGAATGCCAGATTGTTAGATAACTGTAAACTATTTTTTGTGTAATAAAATTTACAAGCTAAAACTATATTTGATTTTTTTCAATGAAGCATTGGTTCTAAGGCATTTAAAAACAGAATTAAGATAAAACACATTCAAACAAGCACTCTTTTATGTCAATGACAAATCAAATGTAAGCCAATAGTGCAGCTGCCGATGCTATTGAGGCTTCACTTTGACGCCATCAAAACTTTAAGATAGAGAATGAAGAATCTTTAAGAGGTTGAGATACCGTTGTTACAGGTACAGAATTATCTTGGTGGTAGATTTTTTTATAAAAAGTCTTTAAAAGATGCCTTGTGTGCACATTAATAAAATATTTGAGATAGCAGTTATTGGAAAACCTCGATTTAATATGTGCGAAATTTTTAGACCTAAATCAAAGTTCAAAGAGATAGAAGCATTTATTTACTAAGGCATCAATAATAGCTCTTTTATGCTTCAAGCATCAAGTTGATGTATAATGTTCTTACAATGGCAAATAAATCAACCACATAGCACTAAAAACTCTCTCTCTGACATTACCTTATGCCTTAGTTAATGCCACTTGTTACTCAGGCCCTTCAGAATCAACTCAAAAAGTAGGTTTGTATACAGAAAAATCACATCAAAGGATACTAGACAGAAATTTGACAGGACTTAGAGATTTTCTAAGTATTTTTAAGGTTAAACAAATTTTTTGTTACCATGACGTACAGTTTGTTAAGTATTTTGTATTGAACTATTTAGTCACGTATTGACGCTTCCGTTTGTGGCGTGCCTGTGGAACCTCCAAGAAATATTTTATACATGCAAAAGTTTTGTAGTATAACAATGATGTTTTTTATTGTAAATTTTTGTTATTACATAGGTCCTGGACAGGACGCAAACAGCGACGAAATATTGACCATATTATTAAATCAATGAATAATGTTGCCTTACCTTATCCAAGTTGTTGGTTTAGTCATTTTTTTCTTAAATACAGATAGGGCAGGTGTACGGAAGGAGGTAACAGATCTAAATAGCTATATGCATGCTGTGCCGCGGAGTGGAGCGCATTACTCATTGGTAAAGCTTGCAGCATGTCAAGATCAAACTCGTCGGTTCTTCCCCATCCGAGAATCACCCAGCGCGCCTAAAGAAGTGTTTACTTTAAAACCTTTATAACAGTCATCGTCCGGCTAAAATAAGTCAAGATTATCTTAAACTTCCCATCAGCTAAATATTCTATCTACTGAAGTTACGTTTTCCTCTGTTGTTTGCTTGAAAGGGTTATTAAGGTCACTAAGGAGTTCAAAATGCAGACCTTTAAATTATAATCTAACGAAGCCAATTTTTTTTGTCCAAATCTGTAGATTCTATAAAAAAAATTGTAAATCCCTAGGTATTAATAAATATGTTAAGGAACTGGAATAAATATCTTGAACAATGAACAACAATACCCTTGACATGTCAGCATTTAATAGAACATCTCATAATCTTAGATACCCTGTTTGATAAATGGAGTTGATGAATTGGGAGCAAAGCTGCAGTTGTTCGGAAACAATCACTTTTAAAAAAATAGCTTTTTTTGCCATTATCACAGTAGTAACGCTCATTTCTGACAAACTTCAAATTGCACACAATAAAAGTTAAAATACTCTTTTGTACGAACAGTAACCTACAGTCGAGAGACCCTAGGATGTTTGCATTAATCTTCCTTGTTAAAAAATTCGAAAATTGAGTATTTTGCTTCCCAAGTGAGCCAAACTGTCTGAAGGTCATGGTCTCTTGTAAAGTTTGGAGAGCCCTAAGATACAAATTATACCATAAATTACAAAAAGAGACTTGATACCCTTTCATCTTCGTATAGGTAGAAATAACTAGGTGTTAGGAAAGCGGTGCAACGACTAGATTAATGTTTCAGTACATTTCTAAGTACTAGATCTGTTAATGCTAGATTTATGAATCTTAAAGTTCGCAATAAAAATCATATAAACGGTTCTCAAGAAGCCAGAATTTCTTTTGAATTTTTAATAGTTGTATACTTTTTGTTTTCTAATCTTTTATCATCTTATTTTTATTGAAGATGTCACATGTTTTGTATTTGCGATATAAATTTAATTTGTACGATTATAAGGTTCACCGAAGTAGTAAGTCAAAAAAAGTCTTACACTGATAAATAATTTCTTTATGGCATTCTGATTCATTATAATTTTAAATCAAATGTTTTACGAGTCAATAAAACTTTAGTTTTATGCAAAGCTCACTATGATCAAAATCTTTTCGTTGAAACTGACGTTACATTTATTTTTATTTCATTTTAAAAAATCGAAATGTGGCAATGGTGCATTCTAGGGTTTGAAAATATTTACACGCGAATAAATCGATTGTTAAATGTCTTTCATATTTGTCAACTTTACCTTTAGACACCCATAAGACTCATAAAGGAATTGAAAAAGTATTCCATTATTAGAGCTCCTGAATTTTAATCGTATGAATCATTACATACAATTTAATAAATTATATTGTGATATTTATATACTTTATCTCCTCAACACTATTAAGTGCCTACTCATACACTTTATGATCATTAGTTGTCCTCCTGTAAATGATCTAATGCTGTAAAGCAGAACTATACATATAAATGTACCACCAACAACACGGCAGGGTGAAATTCCATGGCTCGTGACAAAGAAACTATTCAATTCGGCTTTTATACCAAAATCATTTCCGTGACTTGAAATATTAGCTTAATGGTTACTGTATAAAAAGATAGCAAAAATTGTATATTTATTGATATTGAATGATTTTATAAAAATGAGAAATTTTTTTTAACTGTTAAAAATTTTAATACTTGTACTTATACTGCTGAGGTCCTCTGTCTGAGTTTTCGTCATAAATAAGCATACGTGTACTATTGTGTGATAAGTAATAATAATGATTATTTTGCTTATTCTGTGAATTAATATGCAGAAAAATGTACAGATGTAATTAGAAAATAGTATAGCTGGACCAGAAAAGTTATATATTTTTTCTCCTTTGGACGTTTCTGACTGCCTGTGCCCTTCTTAGGTGGATCCGTCCAGGATGATCCAAAATGGTTGAAATAGTATAATAAGACCCAAAGCCAGAAAGTTGGACTTTCTGGTGTGCGTGGTATGATGGCCGAGGCGAAGCCAAGGCCGTCATAACCGTTCACCATGGCATGCAACTTGCTGGCCGCGGGTCGTACACTATTCTCCTTACTCCACGGTCGAAAGTACGTTTGATATTTGTCAACTGTTCACATAATAGCAATTCCGGCTGCCCGTTTACCTTTGGCTATACATATACCTATGACTTCCTATTCTGGCCTGTGTTAGTAGCACGCTCTCATGGCTTCTTTACGTAGCATGGTGCACAAGACTTGATCGACTTCTGCTGTATGGCTATATATAGTTCTGCTGCTAAGTACAGCAGGGTGCCAGGTCAGCTGGGTGCATTGCACGTGGTGGTTGATGCCTGCCGACATTTGCAGGGCCAAAGTGAAGCCGTCGGAGGCAGGCATCAACAACAAGAACAGAAGATGTTAATTATACACGAGTAATGCGAGATCATATGCGCTTCGTACACGAGCGTACATACATACGCGAGTCACAGTGATGATCTGATGCCGTGATGATACTGTTTTCCTGAAGTATACGTACATAAGCAGCGGCATCTTTCACTTTTAAAGGGAATAGTCATCACAAAAATGCATGATGTCCTTTAGAAATGCATGTACACAAACACACATGCGATCAGTTATTAGGTGTAGTGTAGTTTTGATTACAACACAGACATATATGTACATCACGATCGCGGGCTCTTCTGCTATACGTTACGGCAGCTCGATTGGCATCGATGGCGCGGTGCAGGCCATAAAAATCTCCTAGCTAATTAGAGCTTACATTACCTAGAACAAACCGTAAAAGTTGCACCTCTCAGACTAAAATCTAGCCAGGATCTACGTATAAGGGAGTGAGAAAAAGCTCTTTTTCGATTCAAAAGCTTCTAGGGATCACAATTCTTCATCAATTTTTATTTCTTTTTTCTTTTTTTTTTTTTTTTTTTTTTTTTTTTTTTTTTTTTTTTTTTTTTTTTTGTCTTTTTTTGTTTTGTGTTTTCTTTATTTTTGTTTTTACATTTTAATGTTTGATAGACCATGAATAATAATTAATCATAATTAATTAAAATATTATACATAACAAACCAAGATGAAAGATCCAATATGACTGACCAAATTTCAACAAGTATTTAAATCTTAGCAAAAATTCTTAGTCGGGGGTTTGAAAGTCGCTGATTATGAATCTGTCATAAAAATTTGCAAATTTAAGATGACTGATCCAATATGGCAGACCAATTTTCAAAAAGTTCTCGAATCTTAGCGAAAATTCTTACTTGTGGGTTTTTGGGGCTGATAATTTTAAATGCGTCATTTAATTTGCAAATTCAAGATGGCCGATTCAATGTGGCGGAACGAAATTAAAAAGTTCCTAAATCTTGGAAAAAATTAGTACTTAGGGGTTTCTGAGATCACTGATAACCAATCGGCCATTTAAATTTGCAATCTCAAGATGGCTGATCCAATACAGCGGACAAAACATCAAAAACTGTTCGAATTTCGGGAAGAATTCTTATTCGGGGATTTTTGGTATTGTTGATTGCAAACCAGCCATTACAATGCTCTTATTTATTATGACGGAACCATTATCTAACATAAATAGGTTTTTGCATCAATTACTGGACTTATTTTTTGAGACTTGGTGAAAATATTTATCCAAGTTTTCCAATGTCTCTGATAACGAATATATGATTATTGTTTGTAAACTGCAGATTTAGTGTTATAACGTACCCATAATGTAATAATTATTGGCTAACGACAGGTTGAGATGTAAGAAAAAGTACTATTTCTTTAGCATTTAGAAATTCTTAATGTATGCAAACTCAGTATATTGTGATTGCACTGAGAAGTCTTATTCATTACTGAACTGTAACTCGTTGTCTTTATTTTTACGTAAGATTGATATCGTACTGGTCCTTAGGTCAATATAATTGTGCTCTGGTGAAAAAGCTGTAAATTTAACCGTGATACGTTCTGATGTATGTACAAAAGATTCTTTATTTTATTATTCTTATTGTGTACAATCATGACTGTATTTGTAAATTCAAATGCAAAAAGCTATAGTACATGACAAACGTAGAACGAAATTGACGAAAGGTCGTATTCAAAGCCTTCTGTTGGAGTACTTGCATCCCAGTCTTTTTTCTAATAACTAAAAAATAAAGGTGAACTTACTCTTAAGATGCTCCGTTCCGTACACTATACCAAGCTTATTTTCATGTTGTAGAATAAAAGCTAGTTACGTTGGACATTAAGAAAATTATATAGTATGATTACACGTATAAAACTTAACTAGATGTAGGTACTACTACATTTTCTTGCGGTATTATAATAATGAGATGATAAGTATTCGAAACATATTTTATTCAGAGTCTCAGTGTTTATAATATAAAACAGGGAAATTAGTTTTTTTGCGGATAACGTATTCTTAAAAATTACATGGAAATCACTAAGTAATCACAAAAAACTTACTTAAGATGGTAATAGGCTCATCTGAGAGATTAACCTGTTCATAAGCGAATTAAAGATAACAGGTAATTAATACCTTTTGGAGAATTCCATTGAAGCATTAGTGATACAAAATTTTATTCTACCCTGGACGTGTCTGTAACTGTTAAAAGAGACGATAAAAAAGGCCAGCTTTGGGATCACTGTAAATGAGTTATTCTATCTTACCTAAGATCAAGCTCAATTTTCTAAAAGTATACTTTTTTTTCACGTAACTATCTTTGTTGATAAAAGTCGAAGCGATGAAAGACTAATGTAACATTTATCCAAATCTTAGTTACTCAGCTTAAATAGTCAAGTACACTAAAAAAACAAGTTCCGGAATAATGCCATGTACAAAAATACTCCGTTGATAAAAATCTATATTAAAGAATAAGAAAAAAAAAAAGTAGAAACAAAATTTTAATCCATTTTTGGATTCCTGTATAAATAGACATATAGTAATCGAAAAGGTCGATGAATTGCTCTTACATATAACCTTACCGTATTTTAGAGTTTGTGGTGAATTCTGACAAGGAAATCTGCTCCCATACGTGAAATCTACCTAAAACTTTAAGAAGTATACTTACAGACTTTTCTCGATAAATGTACCTAAAGTATTTACAAGTAAAGATTACAATTTTAATTTTAAAATTGAATTGCTCTTTATAACTTCAACTTTAAATTAAAATTTAGTAGTTAGCATTAAATATTGCATGAAAATAATTCAGGACTCGAAAATAAACATGATTTTAATGTATGGATCTCTCTTATGATTTATGCATTTGTAGATCTAATAAAGGTAGTAAAAATGATTGTGTTACCTATACATTTATAAAAATAGACTTGATCGACATAAATTCGATAATTGAGTTATATGATACGGACATATACCAAATCATGCGAAAGTTTTTATTGATCCTAGAGAATGACGAAAACTATCAGAACCATAAGTGATATAAAAATCTTATAAAAATCGACCTTTAAAAAAGGATTAATGTGTAATGTAAGTTTGAATGTTATAAGTAATTTTTATCCCAAATTCTCTACTATAAAAGTAGTGAGATCGACAATAATCCTTTGTCAAGCTTAAAGATACTTAAATTATTTTTGCCAAATTATGTAATGAAGCTAATCAATATTATTCATAAACTGCAATAATAATTTGAGTGTATTTAAACTTGGAAAAGAAATATTGTGGATCTCACTACTTTTATAGGAGGGAATTTGGTAAAAAAATAATTCATAACATTCAAACCAGCGTTACATTTCTTAACCTTTTCTAAAGATCGATTTTTGAAAGACCTTACGGCTTTTAAAGAAAATTTTAAATCATAACTT
Source organism: Copidosoma aretas (assembly GCA_030522625.1). Classification (NCBI taxonomy): domain Eukaryota; kingdom Metazoa; phylum Arthropoda; class Insecta; order Hymenoptera; family Encyrtidae; genus Copidosoma; species Copidosoma aretas. Next base: position 22,102 of record JAPYYV010014915.1, read on the forward strand.
TTTCCTTCTGAACGTTAATGTTTGTCCTATTTTTTTTCAATAATTCAATTGAAGATATAAAAATTGAAAGAATTCATACAAATTGGACAAGTCTACTGTCAAACGTTTGACATCATATCAAAATTAAAATTTACCTCGGGTTTTTTTTACAATAATCTAGAAGCATATAAATTTTGTTTATCTACTTTTGTTCTAGTTTTAAAATCGTTTCTTTAACTTTTTCTTCGAAGATGATTTTTGGAACGTGCATTTAATTTTTTTATTCTTGCGTATTTAGATGACGTCATTTCAAAATTTTTTATTTTGCATTATTTTTTTTTTTTTTTTTTTTTTTTTTTTTTTTTTTTTTTTTTTTTTTTTTTT
>JAPYYV010014916.1:0-20421 GCA_030522625.1 Copidosoma aretas
TGAACCAGATGTTCTGGCTGAGAAGGTTTCTCCGTTACGAAGGTGGAAATTAATTTCACAAGCTGTTCAGGACTTTTGGAAAAGGTGGTCCTCGGAGTATCTCAACACCCTTCAGACGCGATCTAAGTGGCTTACACCCCAGAGATCCATGCAGGTGGGAGATTTGGTCCTTGTTAAAACGAATTGACTCCACCTGGCAAGTGGCCTTTAGGTCGGATAGTAGAGATATTCAAAGACCCGAAGTCCCTAGTCAGAGTTGTAAGGGTTAAAACAAGTAGTACTGTCTTGACTAGACCCATTTTAAAATTATTGTTGCTAAGAACTAGCTCCGAACTAGAACCTACAACTTAGAATTTAACGTACCTTTAAGAGTAAAATTATATTTCAGTAAACCTTTGTTTACATTTATTACACTTTAAATTTAATAATTAAAATTTCAAGTTTACTTAAAATCATGTTATAAATTTTTTTTTTGTAAGTGGATAAGCGATCTACATTGAAAGTTTCATTGTTTATACTACGACAATTAAAAATTCGATTTTTTCTTGATGTACTTTCGTACAGACTGCAGTACATCAACCTCGGGAGTATGTTCAACATCAAATTAGGTTTTTTTAAAGTTGATTATTTTTCAGTTTAAATATCTTATGCTATCTCTGAACTTACCCGTAAACTCGCGCGCCAAAAGAATAGTCCATCCAATTGTAAACTTACAAGCGTGTAAGTATTAACCAATTACGTGTTACCGCGCTCGACTAGCAGGATGATTGCGAGTTCTCTATGTATAGTAAGTCAGTCCGCTCGCTCACGTGTCAGAGTAAGCACCTTGGTGCTACTCATCTATCTTTATACCACTTTGACTACACCAAACAGTCACCCTTTTCTTTAAAGAATCAACACCAGTACCAGCATCTTTCAAGTCTGAATTGAAGTATCCATTTTGTTGTTAACACTTTCGTGCTCCAGTATTATTCTTTATGATTGTATTTTAAGATCGGTGTCCCTTTATAATATACAAAGTGAAAGTGACCTTCTATAGTGGTATTCATTAAAATTGCTTCTGCTCCTCAAATCCCCGTCCGGCTCAGATTATCTTACATTAAAAAATACAGTCCATTAACTTTGATATGCAACACACTTAGAAAAAGTATAACATTTTTTATTCAAGTTCTAACAAAAGTTGGGGCAGTAATGTATGATTGCATTTTTACTCAAGGCTTCACTCTTTCCACAGAAGCTTGATTTTTGATCATACAGTTGATTTATGAAATCAGTTAATCGATCTTCCGGTTTGACTGCTTCGTCTTTTTGCATATCTTCATTATTGACAAATGAATCATTATTAATAATATCTTAGAAAGTATCATCTAATTTCCATTTGTATGTTTTGAGATCTTTGGTCAAGAAATTTTTACTTGCTTAACATCGTGACTTCTCCTTACAAGTTGTACTATTTGACAGGATGAAAATGGATGATACAATTTTTTGAAAGTCTCGAAGATAATAAATACTTGTCAAATAGCCACAGCACCTCAAATAAAATTGCATCACCTTAAGATTAATAATTTTCCTGCACTTTTACTTACAGCAAGCTTGTATTAGATTATTAACATAATGTCGGTAATAACAATGAGGCAATTCTGTGATTTTATTTCGCAGGACTTGAGAACACTGAAGATTAAAGCTTTTGTAATTTTTGCAATTAAATGCCACGCATATAGCATTTTGAATGGCTAAGAAGCCATCGGTCACTATTTCTTTAGGTACTTTGGCTCCTGCTGCTAACCATCTATCCAACATATCTTTTATAATTGGAACTCCATGTATGGTCAGCGTAGCCTGAATCAATAATATGATTTTATGCTCAAAAGCTATGACCATAACATAGTAATGGATCGTTTTACTTTTGTTATCCAGAGAAAAAATTAATTTTGTAGCATCAAGCGATAGAGGTATGTATTTATCACACAACTGGTTTCACAATTTTAATCGATCAGTTGACCAATACATCATATATAAAGGCTTAAAAGATAATTTGATAACGAAGAAGAGACTAAACACTTGGATACTGAACAAAAACTGCTAAGGCTGCAAAACAATGTTTTGTTCAAGCCAGTAATTCAATAACTAAGTATGTATCCATTTTCGGTTTTTTACTGGTCTTTGGAAGCAATTGATTTGAGTACTGAACTTCCTGCTGACGCTACATTTTATTTTGGTTGCATCGGAAGCGTCTGTGATGAATTTATTTCACCTGACGGATCATGTAGCGAATCCATATTTTTATACTGTTTGGGTGCCGTTTTAGATAAGGTTTATGTTCCACTTTTCCAAAAAATCAGTGAATAAAACACTTATGAGATTTTCTACAGATTTTTTCTGAATGTATGAAGAAAGGGCTATCATATCCATACTATTTAAAAACAGACTTTATACCTTCTTTTCTTTCAGCTCATTATGTCTCAAATGTTGATTTATCTAATGAAACATATTTATTGGAATGCTTTTGGGACATTCAAGGGAAAACAAATTCTTTACCAAGGTGTGTTATTCATACTGATATAAGATATTTAGCGGTAAAAGTGAAACAGTTATCCTGCACCAAAGCATTAAATTAGATGACATGAAATATTTTAATGTATACTTGATAATTTTATTAAGTTATGAAGAGAACATATCTGATTTTGAAAATGTTTTTAAAAATTCGTAATTTTTTTAACAACAAAATCTATTAACGAATTTAGCATCCATATATTTGAATACCCATTAACTAAAATACAAAACATTAAAATTAATGTTGATCACAGCAAAAAAAATTAGATTCTATAGACATATTATACAACAGGAACAAAAATGAAACATCGTATATTATTAATCATCTCAATGTTCAGAAATAGTGAATTACATCGATAGTATATCAATGGATGCACAATAGAATTTAGATCTCCACTTTGAAGAAATCACCGAAAGTAATGCGTATTATAATTTGAGTGTATGTCAAGCAATACTACATTTGACCTTGGAATTCTTAGTTTGGACTAGAATTATAAGTAAAACACGTAGATCTCCTGATACAAATATAAAATTTATTCAATCTATATTAGTATATAGGTGTATAGTAATGAAATCAGCGATGTGATTAATGTAAATATAACTGCTGATAAATTTTCAATTCAAAATATTAAATATTGTGAAGAAAACTTGGCAAAATCTCAATCTTTATTTGAAAATATACTAAAAACAATAAAAAAAATCTGTGGAACGGAAACAACTCATGTATGTATCATAAAGGAAACTGAATGTGTCAAAATCCCTCTGATTCTGATAATAAGTCTAGTATGTCGCAGTCCGAATCATCTTTAAGTGATTAAGGGTGTAGTGAAGATGTGAATATAACTAAGTTTTTGAGTGCTTGAATGTCATCATCATTGTACGCAGAAGATACTGATGCTACTTGTTTGGCCATGGATAAATATCAAAGTCACACTGAGAAAGAGATACTTTATTTTACAGGCAAGAAAAATCTAATAATTTTGATAAAAGGGGAAAATGCCTTAGGCCATGTAAAGAGATTTATTTAAGAGCTCAAAAACCATCAGGAAAATCGCAATGTCGAAAAGATTTGAGAAACTACAATTCATTTAAACATAAAACAATAAATAAAACCAAACATTTTATTTGATAAATACATTTCATGATTTCATTAAAGACTACTTAGACACCTTAGAAGAATGCAAAAAAGAATTTTTCACGCTCTTACGTGACTATTTGCTTGATTAGACTAGTGTTGGTTATTATGCTAAACATAATATACGACTTAGTGAAATTTTGATTGTCAAAAAACAAAATAAGCTTATTTGGGAAGAATCATTAGGAAAATTCTATGAGGCGACAATTCTCCCTTGTATTGTTTACAAATTATACTGCACCTCATGTCATTCCCAAGAATATGCACAATCAACGCGGATAATATTTACAAAAAAAAACTCTTATTATCAGATTTTTCAAACTATGTTTAAAGTAATTTTTATACTCGTCAAGGATGTGAGTCTTGCTATCACTTACTTTTCTTAGAATACCAAATAAATAACATTCTTTGTTTGGACTTGGAAGATATATCCAGTCCCATAACACTGATTGATATACCTATTGTTGTATCATTAAAAAAGCAAAATTTTCTTCTCATAGGGGTTGTACAGTTTGAAGAAGCAATTAACAGTGAACATAGACATTACGTTGTATACACGAGAGATTTGGACGAAAAGTGGTTTAGATATGACAGCTTGGAAAATCAACATAACAAAGCTGTAAAGGTGAAGATTTTAGTAAATATTGCTTTAATAATTTTCATAAAATACGATGATATAGCGTCAGAACAAAAAACAAATGAAACATACAGAAATAGTAGTTCTAGAGCAGTACAGTTAAAACAGAATCAAATTAGTCTTGAGTGCGGTTATATAGATGATGCCGATTTAACGTTACAACTACCGCATAAAAGTTAGGTAGCAATCCTGAGGCCATGGATGTATTAGATGACTATATTCTCGGAAGTCATCCCATTCACTCACTAAACTGTACTTTAAAGATGTCTTACAAGGTAGATAATGATGATTTTCAATCACTATCAATAAATACACTGTTAACTGAAAGAGAATTTGTACGGAAGGGAACAATGTTACTTGAAAAAAAATATAACGTTGACAGTTGTGAGCGAATACCATCTTTTAGGAATACATGTACCTTTGATAGTGTATTTAAAATCCTATGGTCCATATATTTAGACTGTGCCTTGTTTAAAAAAAAATGTTGATAAAGTCCAAATTATTGACCAGACAAATTTTTTCAGCTTGTTAATGAATTACAAAATGTAAAAAATTTAAAAGGATTTTTTTATGAAGGAAGAGCATAAATTTTGTAGAAAATATATAATTCTGATAAGTCTATAAAACAAATTTATTGTCGGGACAATATAGTACAATTGTTTGAGCGTCTCAGAGCAAACATACCTTGTACATCTAAAGTTCTATTTTATAAAAGTTGTTCACACTCTTAATGTAAATCTGAATTTGTAATATCATCATCTTTTAAGCAGCTCTATAATGGTAGTCGAAGAAATTTTGAGGCTGTGATAGACAAAAATTTGAGTAGAAGATTTATTCAATGCAAAGAATGTAAAAACGAGAATTCTAAAATATTTTACGAGATCAACGATTACTTAGTGATTGACCTAGAATGTTTACATGAAAACAAAAATAAACCCATATTTCAATCATGTTTACCTATAGAAACAGCTCTTGAACTTAAAACAAGTTTTCAGTTTATTCCCCGACAATTGCGTATTCAATCTTAGCTGCTCCATTTAAAAGGTGTCATGGTTTTTGGAGGAGATGCAAGTATTGAAAATCTTAAGAGGCAAAAGATTGTCCATTACTATAGTTATTCTTTGACAAATAAAAATGAGTGGCACTTATATGATGATCTCAGCACAAACAATAAATTGATTAACTATACTCCAACAGAAAAAATTGCACTTGTGATGTATGCTGTCTCACAATGATAAAAAATATGAAGAATGTATGAGAATGTCCGTCCGTCTTGAGTTTTATATCAATAGAAAAAGGGATTTTTAGAATAAGTTTTATTCTAATTTTTTATACAAGTGTATATTATTTCTAATTGATTATTTTTATACAAACTAAGTATCGTATTCATCAAAGTAAAAATCCAATAAACAAGTCTGTCAGCTTAAATGTGTGTTATTCATTGATATTACCCATAACAGTAATCGACTCTTTAACATTATTATTTTAACAAATAGGCTCATTCAAAAAATCATTCAGGTGATTCCTACAAATATTTAATCACACCAACACATCTAAGTCCATTACTATGTACCTACATGGTTTCTACAAACTATTTAGGACTTAAAGTTTGAGGTCTGAATAGTTATAAGCCCCTGATAACGACTTTTCAATAACTTTAATGTTCGTATATTGTTCAACAGGTATGTGAAAACTGTTAGCATCTCCTATGTTTTGGACTGAGTATAAATGACATGCTCTTCAGCATCTCTTTAGCATCATCATTCCTGCCACATAGATGGACAGCTAATTTAGGCATAAATTTTAGGATAGATGAACATCGTAACACTAGCAACTTTGGTACCTTGGATGCAGGACACTTCTGAAATTATAATTCATTCTAAAGTAAATATTCTTTGAAATTAAAAGACATGTGCATAAAATGTAAAAGTTAAATCCTTATTTTTAGCTTAAACGAATAAAAATATATTAAAATAAACTGGGTCTTCTACAGCTAATAAAATGTTTTCTTATGTGATGTATATTTGTTTAGTTTCGTAGATCTATATATATCCAGCCAGGCCATGATGATCTTTTACGCCCAATACTTTGGGGCAACATGATGAGCTCACATGTTGTTGTTGTTGTTGGACTAAGAATCTCGTTGGGACCATGATTCCTGCCACAAACAATGAACTGATTTTAAAATATATGAATTAATTTAAGAATATATGCATTTAATTCTTCATACAGTGGTGAAATGAATACATGAATGCTTGTTTCAAAATATAACCAAGTATTTTTAAATTATTAGTGCTTACTTTAATGGAATAAACAATCAGAAAAAAACGACACCGTAGCAGAAATTGGCTGCCATTATACTTAACATCGGCATTCCAACGCAGCCGTCCGGTTTCTTCGATACATATGGACCGCGAGAGAGCTAGAATTATCTTTGAAAATCTGTGATGATACTATTAAGGCAGTGATTACTACTTGCACAGCTGAATTGTTTTCCATAAAGATACCGCAATAGATGTACTTACTCTGACTTATTTTGCATTTAGTGCATCAAACTTTGATGATCAGAGCATCTGAGATGATGGAGATGCACACGTGCAGATGCTGCAGTTGCAGACAACAGATGACATGATGTATTTGTTGTCTGTTATTTTAAAAATAGTGGTATAGTTTACTCATAGGTATAGGGCGTGCGAGTAAGACGAACAGGCCTATGTACTGACGGTCCGAACTGGAACACGGAATTGGACTATTTCTTGGCTAACTGGGCTATGCACTGAGAGTAAATAATCACTTATCATTTGACAAATTTAACGAATTACGCTATTTAATAAATAGCGTTGGCAGCGGCAATAACATTTCAAACGATTGGCGATCATTTTAGAGTGTTAGGTACTTTTGTAGAGGCAAAACAATCGTTCCAATGAGTTCTCGCAAAAAATACGCATTTTCTTACGCAAAAAAGAAGGATTAGGCAATTTTTGGCAATGCGATTGCTAACCCTGCAGACAATTAAGCAATTTTTGGTATTTTTTGTTTATTGTTAGGTTCAAATTATTCGCACAGTTCACTGAGCCTCATTCGATACGTATATTAATGAGGCTTACTCGTGCGCGGTGCTGCGTGCACACAACTCGCAATTTCCGCTGAAGATGCTAGGAGCTATGCGATGATCTCATTACATACGGATAACGAGTTGATACTTGCTTCGCTATGAGTTTATAGTTATATAAGGGGACAAGAAAGCGGGCGAGCCGGTGGCTCGCAATACTTAAGGAGGTTCGTCCACTCTTCCGGGGGGGGGGGGGGGGAGGGGAGCACGTACTCTCCCGTAAGGCGCTGGGTTAAAGTTAGCTGTACTAACCTAGGTCAAAAACTTCCGCTCTCTCGATTAAAGAAGATGAACGTGGGTTGAACCCGCCCGTACTCATTAGGCTATTAATAATCTATTAATAATATGCTTAAAAAAATTATACAATATACTTAAAGGCATCTAGCTTCCTACAGTATAAGTTAAATAGCATAAGTACCTTTTATCCGTGCGATGACAAATGAGGAGTTAAACAGCGTAGTCAATCTGATCTTTTATCAATATAAGTATGCTACGAATTTTCAAAATCAGACATTTTAATGATATGGCATCAAAGTACAAGGTCTCATGAAAGGCTACACTAAGTTTCGTATCATAATTTTGAGTAGAACGGCTTCGGGAAGTGATCATGTGAAAAGCCATCGTGCTATGTGAAAAGTCGACTGACAGCAGACGTCGCGTTCTTGTCTCCTGCATGCATTTAGCATAGGAGCCTCTCGCGATTTTATTTACGATTGTATAAGTATCTTCTAAACTATGTTGTAGAATTCACTGTTTTTGATGTTGTTAGTTTTATAATTGGATAAGCTTTAATAACGTAAGTTTTTTATTAAGTTCTTATCGCAGTACATAAGATACAGTACTTTAACTGTGAAATTTTTCGCCTCTCTCATAAGAGCCCATGTTAAAAAACAGAACTTTGGGGTTAATTTTCTCAAAAACAGTTTTGAGGATTGGTCTGACATTTTGACACAACATTTCTAACAACTCAACAAATAGATTCCAATAGTTTTTATCACAATCTTATCGTTTTGACTTCACGGACGAACCTCCTTAATATCCCACTCAACGATAAAACGTTATTTGCAGTGCCTTTCTCATATTTCTGGACTTGGTTGGAAGCCAGCAGCATTTGTCGTGCTCGATGCGTCACAACTAGTTTCCTAATGACGCTTCATATAAAACGTCTCGTATGCCAGCCATATAACCGCCATGTGGCCGTCATGTGACGTCATTAAGTAACTGAACTTTATACGTCGATAAAGATGTAGCATACATCTATATAGATGTAGCTATGATCGTCATAAGTTTCTTTAACATGTATGACCGTCACAGACTTGTTTTAGTCACATTAATTTGATTATTTACTCTAGTTGCATGTAAATAAGAAGAAATATTCATTTATTTTTGTTTATACATCGATACAACAATGATTATTTTTTATTTTGTTGTGAAAACAAGACTTAAGTTGTTCGATAAATTATTAAATAAATGTAACTATATTAATATCACAGATAGCTAGTCAGAAATATGTATATATATATAAATGATTCTGCTGTAACTGACTCAAAACGTGTCCAGAGATCGAACACCCGTATTCTTATCAAATCAAACACCTTGAAAACGTCAAAATATGTAAAATGTTGTGGGCTTCATTTGACATATAGTCTTGTACACATATACTGTCGTTTCCTATCAAAAAATCGAAGAATTAAAGTCGAATTTTTCTTTCTGACCCCTGTCACAAACTGAATTTCGCTCGTAAAAGCTCCTACCACGGAAAAATAAAGTTTTTTTGCCCAATTTGTGCATATACATTGAAAACTGTAATGATTACGGATTAAATTCGTACTGAAGTTGCCTCAATTATCAACCAATGAGTATAATTTTTCACGATATACATTTAGTCCCACGATTTGCACCAAAACCGTGGTCTCAACATAAATTGCTTCGAAAAACACACTGCTAAGTTTAGTTGTGCTGCCTAACGGTAGGATTTCAAAATACAAGGTTATATGGTAAGCAAGTGCACGTGCCAGTGCTGTTAGAAGTTGTGACCTCTTGAATTGCCAAGTGATTCATTTTTCGTCTTTCGTCTGTACAATGAATTCGTTCCATTCCGACTTCCACTTCAATGACCGCTTAGTGTACTTGTACAGGTGCAAAAATTATGTTTTCTCATGGTATTCGATGGTGGTAGATATTACATGGAGGAAAAGTCTTTATGTTTTGTCAACGAGTTGTAAGATAACTTCGAAGCTCGAATTTCCATTCCAAAATTTCCGTTCCGATCCCACCCAAAGTCAAAGTCCGTTTTTCCTCAGTATGAAGCAACGTATCTTTACCAAACTTCTTTTCCAGTGTAGTTGGGCTAAAATATGAAGCATGTGCTTCGGCAATTTTTAATAAAAGCCTTTTTTCGTTAGATACGTCGGTAAGTGTCGTTTCTACTGTCATCGCTGGTAGCAAAGTTGCAAACAATATCAAAGGGCCCAAATTTAGCCTGAATAAAAGCCTGAGCAGTACCCTATCAATTACAAAATGATTTGTTGTATTTAGCTCCGCCAATCAAAGGTATAGCGATTTAAAGAAACATTACGAATTCCCAGCTAAAATCTGCGAAATGTCATTTTAAGCGATTATTGTGTCTCTTCTTTGAGCAGGTGTAACTTTCAAAAGGTATCACCAAATTAAACAAACTTTTTTCAATCAATAGGACTTGTTTCCCGCTTTCACCAAAGCTGTTTTGTGACACATCATCTTTACACGCATTATACCTACACGTACTATAAACTGATGTGTTTTTGAGAAATTGACTAAAATTCACTTTTACAAAATGATATATATTTTCAAAACAAAATACTATGTAGTGAAATTGCTTGAGTTATTTCTTTAAGATAGTATTTGCAATAAATTTTTGAACCAACTTTAGTTTTAACTAATTTTGGAGTGAATTTAAGTCAGTTATGGAAGAATCACCCATGCATATGGGCGCGTCCACCGAGATCGGGCCACCTCGCGCGCGCGGCGCATTTTCCGCCCGAGCACTCTATGCTCATCTCGCTTGGACGGGCAAGAAACAATTTTAGAAAATCATCCAAAAATGCAAATCGATAGATTTTAAGCTATTCTTTATGACGGTGCTATTACTTTTTGCTCAAAAACCTTTTTTCGTGGTGAAAAATGATTTGGAAATTCACGAAATTTTTTGGAAATTCACCACAGTTGTAAAAAATCAAATTTATACGAATGAAAAGAGCAACACTAGGACAACACCTCCAACAATTTTAAGAGTAGGATAACAAGAAATGTGTAAATGACAAGCAAATAAAGACGTTGGCATAGGGTCAGCCACGTGGCACATGCAGTTATCGCTCGCGCTGCCGTGTGGCTCTTCGCAGTTATCAGTGAGTCTACCGTTTTTACTATAAATATATAGTTGTCTCTCAAGCATGGCTGACCCAGCGCCAACATCTTCATTTGCTTGTCTTTTACGCATTTCTTGCTTCCACACTCTGAAAATTTATGGTTGTGTTGTCCGAGTGCTTGTCTCTTTTGATTCGCGTAAATTATATTTTTTTAAACTAATGCGAATTTAAGAGAAACGTCATGAGCTTCTGAGCCATTTTTCACCATAAAGAAACATTTTTGAGCACTATTATAGAGAGCTGCTCAAAATCTCTCGATTTGAATTTTTTGATTATTTTCTGAAATTTTTCCTAGCCCGTACAGGCGAGTTGAGCACAGCGTACTCGGGCGAAAAATGCGCCGCACGCGCGAGGTGGCTCGATCTCGGTGGACGTGCCCATATGTACTCGTGTCATGAAAAATTTGTCACAGCCATAGCGGTCATGTGACTGGCATGCCACAGGTCATGACCGTCATGACATAAAGTGCTGCATCACTAGTCACAATTAACAGATTCGTCCGCTTTTGTAGTCGGTAATATAGGAAATAGACATTGTCGGGGATACGGGGAGAGAGAGAGAGCTCATGCATAGGGAGCTGCGAGTATCTTCGCTATAATGCGAGGCCTTGATGTCAGAGTGGGGATGGTGTAGTTGAGCATCTGACCTTCAGATCGCTCGATCGGGGATCAAGGATACGAGGGAGCTGACATAACGTCGGTTAGCAAGCGCATACGCATCATATTTCTGGAGATAGGGAGTGAGTCTCGAGCGTATTTAATTATGATCGGCAGAAACGATCGGCCTTGAATGTAGCTCAACAACTTACCTTTATATCGCTCTATCGGAATCTGGATCGGGGATTCAGAGCGCCATACTCAAATATATAGATGTAATAATAGATATTACGATACTGTTTGATACTTTAGCAAAAAAATAGATACTTTAAATTTGATATTTTCTAAAGTATTAATTATTGATATCGATACTTTTTTTAAGAACCGCGTATCCCTAGCCGTGGCTCACGCTGCTGGCTGACCTACTGCTGTTAAGTCTCACGTCACCCTTTGCCTTACCCCTTTTTCTCTATTTCGTGTATTTATCACAAAGATATTAAAACCTTATATAGTCTAGGATCCACGCCAAAGTGCCCGTGGCCGATCGAGGCTACCAGATCCAAACTTTTTTATTCTACCCAGAATTAACCCCTCAAAACGGTAAGTAAGGGTGGATTGCTTTAATCATTGACAATTGATTGTAATTAACTAAAATTGCAACAAATCAAACAGTCTTAGATTTTTTTGAAAATGTGGATTTTTGCAACAGTAAATGATTCAGAATATTTTGTAATAGAAGATGGCGAAGATCATGAAATTTTTGAAAAAATATCGTTCTTAGATTCAGACAAAAAAAGAATCGATAAGTGTGTGTAAAAAATAGAGAACAGGGGAATTAGAAAGTTTTGTGCCAATAAATTAGCAGCTCTTTTTTTTACATATTGAATGATGATAATCAATACTACATTGCATCCATATGTATGTTCTCCGATGTTCCATGTGGGTAGTACTACTAAATTGTCACACTAAAGCGATATAGATTGCACAGATGTAGATTTAACATTTTAACATTTGATAGTCAATTTTAACATTTTCAGTTAAGTTATACCTAGAATTTTGACGTGACATATCAGAGGCTCGATCAAGCACTTCGATATGCGCGATTGCAATTGAGTTTGACCTTGATCCGTCCAATAACAGACTTTGTGCATGATATAAATCTAAAAAGTATCGTTCATGTTTTATTTCACGTTTTCCAGGATACATATGACGGTCAAACTCGATTCCGATAGCACATATCGAAGTGCTCGATCGGGCCCCAGCTCGCATGTCACATGGCAACCTAGATGACGTGTCAGCTGACATTTATAAGGGATATAATTCATGAAACATGTGACAATTGGCAGATATGCTTACAGGTATACTGCACGCTTATATGATACGTCCACAACCACAAATTCTATTTATCATGACATTTTTAAAACTGTTTTCCAGCTTAAAACTACATAATTATGGTTGGATTACACATGCACACAAAAAAAAAAGTTTCTGAATTGGGCATGTAAAACATGTTTTCTTACGTATCATTTGGCACTAAATCCGAATCCAAAGTCAGAATGGAGGTCTCCCGGAAAAATTTTCAGTAAATCGCTGTTTAAGGTCAGAAAATTTAGAAAACCAGTCCAAAACACCTTCTCCATAATGTTCTAATGCTTAATGTGCAAGGATCATTATTATCTTATTTTTCAGTGTAAAGAAGGAACAGACTTCTATTTCGACCAAGCGAATTGAAAAAAAATAAGAATTACGATTATCCAAATGCCCCAGTTGGCTGTATGATTTAATATATTCCATTCAAATTTTCGATCGTGTACGTATCTTTTTATCCTCGGAAAATCTGCTTAGGGGATTTCTCTTACGTTTATTACTTTTCTTCTCATTCGTTTCTTTTTTTAATGTCCAACGAAAGTCAGACATCATATTAATATCCCACCGTCCTTGATAACGTCTCTCCATCTCTTTGTATCCTAATAAAATTGTTCACCTTGCTCTTTGCTAAAATCTACGAGACATTCTGGCAAAGAGTCTAGGTAAGAGTCAAGAAAATCTAGTTTAAGATTTATGAGACATCCTGATTCTCTGAAACTCTATATCATGTTCTTCACAATTTTTTGATATTGTTCACTCTTAGTGTTTCCAAGCAAATTTTTTACGACATCTTTAAAACCAAGCAACGCTGCTTTTTCAGTGTTGGCCATAGAAATCACAAAGGTTTCATCTTTAAATAAAGTACTGGTCTGTGGTCCATCAAATAAACCTTGTTGGACTTAAGCATCCGACAACTTAGGAAAGGCACGCTTACTATACCCAAAGAATTGCTTGTCTTTGTCTAGAGCCATATCATAGTGTTTTATCAATCATACTTTAATATGTAAAGGGGGCAAAAGAATTTCACTTTGCTTAACTAATGCCGGCTTTGTGACATTCTTTGAACCAAGCTGTAAAGATAGTATAGGTGTTTTTTCCTTTTTGACGTCATGGTTTTGTCGATCTCGGCTATCCTATCCACACAAGAAACATTGATACTTTGTAAATCCTGACTGCTGAACCAAAATCATTGATAAAATTTTTAAATTTTCGCAAATCAATCATATGAGCTCTTTAAAATTGAGTTTCCTCAATATCATTTCTGTGTTTGTACATGCTTCTTTCAATACAGTAGACTAAGCAACTAGAATTGAAGCAAATTTACTGGTATTGTGCAATAAGAGACCCATAAGATTCCTTGTAGAGGAGTCTATGAACAACTGCGACTTATTAACTTTATGGGCGGCTGGTCTTAGTTTATTAGCTGATCCTACTGCATCGTGACAATAAACAAAATTGGAGTCTTACGTGAAGAAACTCCTGTACTCTTGATCTCTATCGCGACGAAACATCACACTGGTTGTTTGGGTCAACTTTTTTCGTGATTTCAAATCCAAGGCCAGTAATTCGGCTGATTCTTTGGATAAACACAAGTTTCTTAATAAATCATTGAGTTCTTCTTGAGAATACGATCTTACTTTTTTCTTAGATTTTTAGTCATATGTAATAAACTTGCCTTCAGAATTTTCTTCATCTTTTTCTTCTTTTTTTTCTTCTTCTTCTTCTACGCTTGATTCATCGCTGTCTGTTTCATCTTCCATTTTGTCATAAGAATTCGTGATCCTTTTGGAATTCTCTGTAACATTAGATCCTTTTAAGTTAGTAACAAGCTTTTCACTTATAAAACTATAACTTTTTTTCTCTGATGCAAGAATAGCTCTTGTAACCATCGAATCTTCAGGATAAACTATGAGCTCAGTTTTGATTTCCCTTATCCCACTGACATCCGTATTACATAAGTAACAATCTGCCGTGCTGCTTGGCTCTCACCATATCGTAGAAGAGATGAACTTTGATTATTCCGTTCCGGCAGTCTCCCACCTGTTTAACATAGATGAGCATGCTCTACAAATTGTTTGAGGGTCCCGTGCATTTTTATTAGGATCGATGACATTAAAGCAAGACTCATACAAATTTTACAATGTACTTGTCAACTTTTGTAGTTTTTAGAAACTTTGTAGTCGCCACAGAGGAAACAGAATACATGCGGAGAACCTGTTAATTCGTGATTCGCGATGCAGTGCAAAGAAAGATTTTTTTTTTATCGATAAATGATGTAAATACCTACGTGTAAAGGATCCTATTTTGATCGCAGGCGAGTCAGCCGTCCTGGGCGTGAAAACCCTCATGCCTCCACAGGTCTTAGTATGAGGGCTTTCTTACTTTCACGAGGACGTTGTCAACTTATCTTGGGACACACTACAGCATTATTCTTACACCCTGACGCCCCCCTGCTAGGCAGCGTGCCTTCGCTGGCTTCGTTACCACGGGGGAGCGGAGGGCAGATCATCCTACACATCTTCATTTGAAGAAGTTGTCATCACTTCCGCTATTTACCGCGGTGGCAAAATTAATTTGTATCGTCCGATCATCAAAGACGTCGATAACTTAAAGATAAGAAAACGGTTAAACACACTATTAAGGTCTGAGTCTTCGGCAGTCACTTACCACGATATTTTAAAATTAACATTCACATCAGAGAAAAATAGTGATAGTCACACAGAAGTGATTCATCTACCTATGACGGGAAAAAAACAGAGATTGTTAGCAATAAATTAAGCAAAGAAGATGAAGAAGAAGAGGAAGAAGAAAAAAGTAGAAGAAAATTCTAAAGACGAGTTCATTCCATGCTACCAAAAATCTGAAAAAAAGTAAAAAATGTATTCTCAAGAAGAACTCAATGATTTAATTAGGAACATGGGTTTATCCAAAGATTAAGTGGAATTACTAGCCTCAGATTTGAAATCGAAACATATGTTGACCCAAACAAACAGTGTAGCGCTATATCGCAATAGAGATACAGAGTACAGAAGTTTTTTTACTCAAGACTCTAATATAGTTTATTGTCACGATGCAGTAGAAAGAAATTATAAAATAAAACCAGCCGCCTATGAAGTTGATAAGTCGCGGTTATTCATAGACTCCTCTTCTTGCACAATACCAATGAATTTGCTTTAATTCCAGTTGCTCACTCTACTGTATTGAATAAAGAATATACAAACATAGAAATGATATTAAGAAAACATAATTATGAAGAGCATAAATGATTGATTTGCAGAGATTAAAAAGTTTTATGAATGATTTTGTTTCAGCAGTCATGATTTACGACGTATCGATGTTTCTTGTGTGGATAGGATAGCCGAGATCGACAAAATCATGACGTCAAAAAGGAATGGACAACTATACGATTTTTACGGCCTGGTTCAAAAAATGTCACAAAGCAGCCATTAGTTGAGCATAGCAAAATTTTTCTGCCCCCTATAAATATTAAAGTAGGATTAATGAAACAGTTTGGTAAGGCTTTAGACAAGGAAGGGCAATGCTTTGGATACATCAAGTGTTCCTTCCCTAAGTTGTCGGATGCTAAAGTCCAACAAGGTGTATTTGATGGACCACAGACTAGTACTTTATTAAGAGATAAAACTTTTGTGACTTCCATGGCTGCCGCTGAAAAAGCAGCATGTCTGTGTTTTAAAGATATTGTTGAAAATTTCCTTAGAAACACTAAGAGTGAACAATATCAAAAAATTGTGAAGAACATGATAGAGAGTTTCCGAGAATTACGATGTCTCATGAATCTCGAACTAGATTTCCTTGACTCTCACCTGTACTCTTTCCCAGAAAGTCTCGGAGATTTCAGCATAGAGCAAGGTGAACGATTTTATTAGGATATTTAGAGATGGAGAGACGTTATTAAGGACAGTAGGATATTTATATGATGTCTGACTTTCGTTGGACATTAAAAAAGGAAACGAATGAGAAGAAAAGTAATAAACGTAAGAGAAAACGCCTACAGCCAACTGGGGCATTGGGGTTGAAACTCCTTTTTTTTTTTTTTCAATTCGTTCGGTCGAAATACTTGAAATCCGTTCCTTTTGTACACTGAAAAACAAGATATTAAACATGAAAATAGAACATGATTAATAAGGTGTTTTAGACTGATTTTATGCATTTTCTTACTTTAATCAGCGATTTACTTAAAACTTCTCTGCGAGACCCTTCATTCTCACTTCGGATTTGGTGCCAAAAAGTACGTAAGAAAACATGTATAACATGCCCAATTTAGAAACTTTTCTTTTTCTAGGCCTGTATTATTGTTGAAGTCACTAGAAAGCTTACTTGTGAATGATTTTAACTCAAAAAACCATTTATTTTTATCACGTAACAAAAGCACAATCCTTAAAATACTTGAAATAAAGAGTGACCAACTTTGCAAAAGATGATTTACCATTAAAAATGATAACTTTCCCTTTGCGTTTTTTGGGCTTGCGACCGACGTATGATGTGGATTAGATTTTTTTTAGTCTGTGTACTATTTCTCAATATTCATGCGTTATCGGTAAGTTAATTATTATTAACTTATTGCTGTGTATTAGTTTTATTCTACAGCTTATTTTATTTCGAATATATATCTGATGTGGAATCTTAACAATTACTATTTTGCGCAGAAATGTTTTAACAAGATATATTTTTAAAATCGTCATTGTTCTTTGTAATCTTAACGTTTTTGTGTCTTAATTATTAACATCGCCAATTACTTTACTCAGGCAGTGTGAAATATCTTTATTCTTGATTCAAATCAACGGGCCGTGCAGTTACTTACATAGTAACAAGATTGTTTTGAATCTCTATTTTTGCTTTACTATGATGCATTCTTGGTTTACTGTACTCATTACATTTAAAAGAACGTATCCTGTTAGTTTTTAACCACAGTCATTTCAAGCTTACAAATTTATATAGTCGGAATCTCAACCATTTCCACTTTGACTAACTAAAAAATGTATATAATTGGAATCCTAAGTATTTCCACCTTCGCTGGTAATGAGACTTTGTAGATCTCGATTGTTCATTATAGGATGTTTGTTTGATTAGTATACTAGTGTGATAAAAGTACAAAAATAAGTAAGTTTACAATATGCGTTATTTTACACCTGAACAGATTATTTTTACTCACAAGAGTTGTTAAATC
The DNA here is from genome assembly GCA_030522625.1 of Copidosoma aretas. Classification (NCBI taxonomy): domain Eukaryota; kingdom Metazoa; phylum Arthropoda; class Insecta; order Hymenoptera; family Encyrtidae; genus Copidosoma; species Copidosoma aretas. The sequence goes on from JAPYYV010014916.1 coordinate 17,997, forward strand.
TTGATTGTTCATTATGGCATGTTAGTTTCATTAGTATATCAGTGTGATCAAAATACTATAATTATAGATTGGTTTTTATTTCATATGCAACTGCAGCTAGGGATTTATGTCAAAATTACGGAACTTGTCCCTATTATCATCATCCATGAAGAAATATTAGATGATTGAAACAAATCATTGGTTAGAAGAAAAAGTTTATTTGCTACGCATAATTTGCTTCCTGATTCGCTGTGATAGTATTATATGATAGTATCTCAATATTATTAGATCAATTAAACTATACATTACACAGTTACGGTTAGATTTTTGACTTCCATAATTTAACAAAATTGTGTAAAAAGAAAAAGTAGCAATCATATGAAATAAAATGCGTATTGTTAGATAAACGTTAAAAAGAAATATTAGGTATATATTGAAGCACTAAAAAGTTTGTTCAATATATGTATTGAAAAAAACCACAAAAAACCACAATAAATGGTGCTAGAATAGGTTCATAGGGTACATAATATAGACAAAAAAAATAACTTTGTTTCGGTTATTTCCTTGGAAAATGAACATTTTATGAAAAAAAAAGTTCCATGTCATAGAGAATCGCTAAAAGTAGCTAAAGACTACTTTTAAAGGTGTTGTATCATCGACTGTTACTTAAAATATAAAATTGATCTACACATTTTTCTTCAATAGACCATAATTGGTACACATATTCTATTCCTATTTTGGTTTGCAGAAATATATTTTTGAATATTACCTGTATGTTTTTAAATACATGTCTTTTGTATATTTGTTATAATTTAATTATTAAAATTGGTATTTCTTATCCATTGCAGATATTTATGAAAGAAAACTAATTAATTTTCATCATTTTCCTCGATAAATTTTTTAGCTATCTTATTATAAGATAATTATCACTTCATAATTAAATAGTTAACAAGAAGTAAGATTTTAAAATAATGTTAGATGCAAAAAATTTGTATGAGGAGAGAAGTAATAAACAATATTAACGTTCTAGCATTCTACAGAACCATTTATGATTCATAGTGATTGTAAAGCGTGCATCATATTGGATGTTTGAAAGATTTCTTAGTCAGCACACCACATCTAATTAAAATGATGAAAACATCGAGTAGAAAGAAATATATTGCGTCTACTATTTACATGTACTGGTAGCTCGAAGGTCCTTAATCAATGTACTGGTTTTAGTTTTTGCAATTTTACAGCGATTATTAATATTACTACAATTATTCATGTATGTAGGTCGCTCACTAAATCATGCACGAAAAATAATTTTACTAAAATTTGTCCCAATTGTCAACAAATAATTGGATAATAACTAACGTGTAGTTAAATCAATTGCAAGTTTTACATTCATAGATTATAGCTTGATTAACTATTATACAATAGGCCAAAAAATTTCTACTTGAATAATCATTGAAAGTTTTTGCAAAATATTCATAATAATTCTGAATTGATCTACCAACGTACTATTTTTCTTAGTTTAATGGATACAAATATTTTACAATACATTTTATGCGACAAATTTTTGGTAATCACGATGGACGTGATATCTACCAAGGTTATAGTTCTTTGAAAGATAGTTTTGGGTTCATTTTAGATATAATACTTCTCTGAACATGCAACACAACATTTGCTTACTAATATCATATTACCTTCTAATCTGTTAACTATTTTCTGGAAACAAATCTCTGACACAGCTTGAAACGTATTTTCTCATCATTATTTTTGTTGAAGCAAAGAAAGCAAATGGTTTTAATAGACTAATTTAATAATTGCTTTGCAGCCGACTTCCTAATTTCAAATGGGTTCAAAGTTTCATCAAAAAGAGCTTTTCATCAAATGTTACCCATGTACTTTACGACCTATGCACCACAATTATCAGAATCCCCTAAAGGTTGGAGCGGACGTGTTCTGCTGCAATTTATACACTTCCAGTGAGTCTAGTTAAGACTATTGTTTTGTATTTTCCTTGATTCATCCAAATAATTTTAAAAATTCTTAAAAAATTTCTTTGACTTATTCATTTATTTAAATGAGCTGAGTTTTATGGCATGCTGTCGAAAAGTTTATTCCTCATTTCTAATAGCGTACAACGTTTCGGTTGTATATGGACAACCCTTTTCAAGTAAACTGTAACAATAAGAATATCATAGAACATACACACGTACAAATCACACAATCATACACAAACTGAGAAAACGATAACAATGTCTTCACTCTCAACTTACAAGTAAGCAACGTCGAATATTCACTCAATATAAATATAACAAAAGTTATATTTCGTCAACCTAAAATTTTTACGATCTAGTTTTGCTTACTATACAACGTGTACTAAAGTGTCGTATCACATGTATAAAGTGATAATGACTTCGTAAGGCGCAATTCTAGTAACGAGCAAGTGTAAATTAGG
>JAPYYV010014918.1:0-17896 GCA_030522625.1 Copidosoma aretas
CCCCCCCCCCCCCCCCACTGCCATCCACTGACTCCCTCATATTCTTTTTAAAATGTTATTATACAATTATTGTAAGAAACTATATTAATACAATTCCTAAATGATTTAATTGTATGATAATAAAATGATACATAATCTTCTAATACACATATGCTCTTTCCTATATTTGTATGTAAAAAATTCGTATGTTATATATACTTATAAATCAATTCATTTTAATAATAATGGATAACCTTTAAAAACCATTCAAAAAGTTTTTAAATACATTGTATATTATCTAATTTTTACACCACCCAGAAGGCTAATAAATGGACCTTGACACATACAAATAATGAAAAGTAATGTTTATTTATCCTTGCCAATACTTGATAATATGATCTTTAATTATTTTGTAAATTTTATAATAATTCATTGGTAAGTATAAAGTTCTTGGTGCGCTTATCTTTTTTTTTGTTGAAAGAGACTGATGTCCACTATTTAAATCAAATAATTAACTAAGGAGGAATAAATATCACAGAAGAATGATACGGGTTTTTAATTGTAATCACACTGGTATCAGAGAAACTAATAACGTTATAATCAGAAGAGGAGAAATATTGAATAATCGATGAACAGGATTTTAGAATAAATAAGCAAATAGAGAAGATAACAGGTAAACTCAAAGACTAGTAAAAAAAGGGAATAAAAAGAATACTTTAAGACTGAAAAAAAGGTTAAACAATTTATCATCGATGAAAAAATTAAAAATTTGATGAATAACTAAGTAAAGGTCGGAAAGCAAAAATTTAAATGAGTTTTTGACAGTGATTAAAAATTGGAACCGAAAAAATTGATGTGAATACATTAAGTGGCATAAAAGAATCATATCAAATAATTGTTCGGCGATAACAACGAGACATGTTGAAGGATGAACAAAAAATGGACAATAGAAATTAGCTGAAAAGTCTGGGAGGATTTTGACAAGGATATATCGATCATTGACTTTTAGAAAGTCCTAGAAACGGAAAAAAAGAGAATAGCCGCAGAAGACAAAGGCATTGTAGGGTAATATTTCTAAAATCTTCCCATGGTTTGAATGATTAAATCAACAAACGTGCTTAATCTGTTATGGACAGAAACACAAATTATTAAAGGGTGCAAAATATCAATAATCTATCCGGATCACCAGGCAGGAAGGAGTAAGAGGACGTTGAAAACTACGCAGTAGTTGCATTATTAAATAAAAGATACGAGATATTAGCAATTATTATTGCTAAGAGTGTTAAATAATAGCTGGCTTTAGGGCAAAATGAAGAATAAGGGACCATATTTTTGTGCTTAATAATTTTATTAAAATAAACCAAAGCAAGGGGGTGATAAATTGTATGCTGACTTCCTAGACATCAAAACAACATTTGACACATTTTATAGAGAAATTATATGGATGAAATCCGAGAGAATAGGGTTAGATATACAATTTTGAAAATGTTGAAAATAATTCATAAATGCACGAAAAATTAGAATATAAAATGAATAAATACGATTAGTGAATGTAGAACAAAACAGTAGATATTACGGTAAAAAAAAAAAGATACAACGTTTTAAATTTTGTTATAACATTGCGTCACACGCGTAGCAATCTGAACACACAAAAAGGTTGCTGAAAGACTCAGATAAATATCGTACAAAAAAAAGGCCGGAAGAATGGAAAAAACCTCAATTTCAAGAAATGGAGAGGGGATTGAAAAAGATCTATTTAAATATTAAGGGGAGGTGTTTTGAGTTATAAACGAGTATTAGGATCTAGAAGTGTGGTTCTTAACAAAAAATTTCTTCTTGTGGCACGGAGAAAAAGCAACTGGTAGGATACAAAGGGCTGTCAAGGCAGTTTGAGTTATACTTTTCGAATATATAAGCAAATTTGAGACCTCAGAGCTAAACTTGAAAGTAGAATAATATGTTGTGCCTTTGAAAATTTAAATATCAAGTCAATGTGAAAAGTAATTCTCACATGTTTCTATGTTAATATACATGAAGGTGATTGATGCTAAACTCTGTTGTACCAATTTTGTATTAGACACGATTGTAAATACTATTAGTATCATTTTAGGGAAAATTAATTTCAAGCAGTTATGACACAGGGAAGAGGAATGTAATAGGATGTAAAAATTTTGTACAGGAAATAAATGAAGAAATATTTTTTCTTTGCTGATATCATATAATAATTTTAAATTGGTATTGTATTATAAACTTATATTGACAATTTATTTCAAAATTTTCAGAAATGACTAAAAAGAAGCGCTTGATCGTCTATGTAAAGAAAATTATTCTATAAATTCTATGTACATATACATATGTATCAATCTTATCCTTAAATATCAATTGGAGTAATTCATTAGTATTGAATGGGTCAAAATGATTTGCAAAGTCTGTGAACTAATTTCTTGCATTGGCTATATTAGCTCGATTTCTAAGCGTTTTATGTGTCTGTTTCGGTTATCTACGTATCTACGCATGTCTATAATGGAGAATAAATTCCTGTATTAGCAATTTGGACATATAGATTAAAGAAAAAAATGGGTTGGCTATGAGAAGTACAACGCTACATATAAGAAGTACAAAATATGCAAGGTATATAAGGCGAAAATGCACTGGAGAAGAAATATTTCGCAAAATGTAATGGAATAATAATTGACATTTCACTAATAGTTAAATAAAAAATGTGGCCCAAATATCACTTATACTATAGATAGTGAAATTTAGAATTAGCGAATTTTTCTATCGCTTGACAAACAATAATGTTGCGTCGTAACAAAAAAATAACGTCATCGTGCTTACTTCACTGAGCTGTGAAACTTCGATTCAAGAAAAACTTCTGGACTACTCCTCGTACAAATCTTTTAAATGAATTGTACTAGATAAATAGGCATTTTTTTTTTTTTAATATCTAAATCCCCGGAAATCATAAATACGCACTAAATATTAATTATAAGTAGCAATTTCTGATACTAACAGTATCTAAACCCAAAATTCAATTTTTGTTTCTTCTTGCGCACCTCTATGCAACGTAAACTAATAGCTGAATAGTAATTCATATTTTTAACTACTATAAATTGAGGTAGCGTAGTTTTATCTGTTACAGGTTCTTAGACATGGCGAGCAGTCAACTTGCTGACTACTAATTAGTCTCGGTCGCATCTACGTTGAACCAGTAAATAGTAATTTTAACGAGTAACATTTTTTGCACAAACATAAATTATACATCTTGCATTAACATCGTCATATCTTACATAAACCGAGAAATCGATCGTGATAATTAAGGATAAGAGTCTCTTAAACGTACAAACTGATAAATATTTCACTGATCTCATAGCTGACTATGTATGTATTATACAGTTTACGTAACAATTTTTTCACTAACTAAAAGCGGGACAGTGCACTTCATAAACAATTACGTATGTCAGCATATGTGAATATTCTGAAAAAGAACAGATCGTCAAATCATAATTTGTCAGAAAATCGATAATTCAGCATCTACATAAAGTATTAAATACTGCCTATTTGTGAAGAAACCCACATTGCTTAGCTCAAGAGTTCAAACAAATTGCTGCAGTGAGGGGTGCTAAAACTTTAGTAGGATAGTGCGGGACACAAGCGGGACATTCTTACCAAAGCAGAACGTTTTCGGTCTCGCAGGGGACAGCGGGACAAACAGTTGAAAAGCGGGACTGTCCCGCCCAAAGCGGAACATATGGTCACAATAATTATAGTAGCAAAAGGACTGAGCAGAAGACGGTCGTAAAAAGGAATATTATTCCATCGAATCAATCGTCCACAACATCGATGACTTCATCGTCAACAGTATCTAATGTGCTTATGTGGTGTCGCGATTTGATATGCCTCTCAAGATCTCTCTTTCTCACCATCATTTTATTACAAATACGACATTTGTAAGGCATGTAATTTCCAGAGTGCAGACGGATGTGCTTGTTCATATTACTTGGATCTGAAAAATCTCTTGAACAGATTTTACAGTGTAATGGCTTGAAACCAGTATGAGTCCTAAAACATAAATAAGTTTCATGAATTTAACACGTGACCTTAGGGTAAATAATGATATCAAACGTAAAACATTATTTCACTTTAAAAGTAGATAAAAAAATACATTGAACACAAAAATGATACATGACTTTTCGTCTGTATGGAATATATTTGGATGAAATAGTGTTAAGTAGTTTTGAGACAAAACTAAATTTTCCGTAGGGAGTACTTTTTATTGCTATCGTCTCAGTCCAAAAGTATATCAGCATGATGGTAAACCAGTAAGTTAAAGTTATAATTAATCAAAGTCATGAAATCGATGCTTTGCACACTAAATAGCATTATACAGATTCTCTTTTTTTTAAATATAAAAAGCTTAACGCCGATAATCTTTTTCCAAAACATCAATATGCATTAATATTGTTCTAATAGCATGTGTATCAGTATCAAAGGTGTATCTGAGGTTCATCAAGAAAATTATTTGTACATCTTCAAGACAAAGATTTCACTTTTTTGTACCATCTTAGTAGCGTAAAAATCTTTTTTCAAGTACAATAAAAAATATGAGAGATGTTTTGTAAGCCACTTTAAATATTTTAGTACATTTAGTGGCTCTGCTCACTGCACGCTTTGCGCGCCAGCCCCCATAATTTAGTTAATAATATTATCATCATACAAGATTAATGTTCACGTGACTAAAGCCTTATTATTTGTTTTGTGATTGGCTGAAACTGTCAAAGAGCAGGTAAATTTAAAAATGAGATTTTTGAAAATGAATGGGAAGTGATTTTAATTTAGAAATTAAATAAAAATTGTAAATACAGGTTACAAACAATTTAATCAATTGATTTTTTTCCACGAATATCCTAAAAATAATCATGATCAATTCTTTGGGTTTGGCACACGAAGCGCGAAAGGGGCGTGGCCCCCTAGTTATTTCAAAAATTACATAACTTTCTATTTTTATTTTTAATTAACTTATTTTAAAATTGATCCGCTCTAGACCAGTCTTGACCAATCACGCAACGAATAAAAAGTCTTTAGTAATGTGACAATCAATCTTCTATCATGAGATTTTGCCCTGATCGTGAGTAGGAATTGAAAGTTATCTTTTTATTTCTCCGTATAGCAAGAACGTTTTTTTTTTTCGTCCAATTGTAAAAATATGTTTCCGTTTATGTTTCTCTTAGCCTAGTTTAGTGGTATTATAAACAAAAATTTTAGAATTAAAGTACTTGAAAGATAATAATAGTAAGCATTCTAAATTCCAAATAAGCCAAAGTAATTGAAAAACGTCAAAAGGCCACAATTTTGAGAAAATCATCAGTTTTGGAATGACTCTGGTCAATCGAATCAATATAGAAATTGGAGAGATTGCTATCTGTAAGACAATCCTAATAAAGCTACGCAAACAGTCCATTATAAAATCACCGCATCAGTAATGTCGTCGACTTGAACAATTTTACGTAATGATAGACAACTTGCATGTTTTCTAAATTAATATTTTTTTGTACTGAATAGAACACGGAATAGGTGAGTCAGATAGTTTCTTTTCTATGGTGTAATGAATTTTTAATAATTCATTGGAATGTTGAGTCATATTTAAACCAATATCATGTGATATGACGCACGAACTTCTATATATTTAGAAGTTGTTCAGTTTTTACAGTTGAGCTAAAATATTAGCTTACCTTATCGTCTTTAAGACCACGAATCACGATATGGTTATGTATCACTTATAGAGAGTAGTGTAACCTTATAACATGCAATAAGAGTTATTTACTAGTGACGCCATCATGCAAGATGGCGATAGCCTGGGCTGAAAATAAAAATTTGCATCAAAAGTTGATTAAGAGAATTATAAGTTATCAACATGTACCAGCTGCTGAAAATGCTTGTAAAAACTTCTTCTTTTTCTTAGCTTTGGAATGGACAGTGAATATTTGGCATGTTTACTTGATAAGTAATATGAATTAATTAACAAAGTTATCACAGGCAAAAAGTTTGATAGAAAAATTATTTTTTTCTTTTTTTACAATATTCTAAGCACATCAATATTGAAACGCGACAACAAGCAATGTTTAATAATGTAGAATACATCCTAATTACATTTGAAGCTAAACAAATAGTTCAAATCACTTTACTCACATTACAATGCAGAAGTGCAGTTTAAACAAGCTAGTATGTCTACCTATATAAATATCATGTTGTGACAGTCATTAACTGTCATATTCTGTGCAGATACGATGTATATAGGTAGACACACCAGCTTGGTTTAACCGCAAGTCTGGATTGTAATGTGATATAAGTGATTGTAACCATCTGTTTAGTTTAGATGTAAAGAAGTTTTATTCTCCATTTTTAGGCATTGCTTCTCATCATATTTCAATATTGGTGTAATCAGACTTTTAGAAGAATAGAAAAAAATTGTTTTTTCATCCCACTTTTTGCCTGCAATAACTTTTCCTACCTCGGGCACTTTTTTAACCCTGGTACATTCTCAGTAGGAAGAATAGGATTTGCCACTAATGTGCATCCGACCAGGGGGTTCTAACGATCCCTCAGGCCTTGCTTTGCAAGCGCCCTCGAGCCCAGGGACCGCCCTGGAGGGATGCACATTTGTGACGAAAACTACTATTGTTCATTTATTTACATTACTTATCCGGTAAATGTGCTGTATACTAATTACCTACTTGATAGCTTATGAAGTAAATAAGTTATTTCAAGCATATTTATTAGCTGGTACATTTTCATAACTTTTTCTTACTATGGGCACAAAGCGCGGCAGAGCCTTTTTGCCCTCGGGGCCGCACATTTCGCCTTCAAATTACTTTGCGCCCACCGTAAGAAGAACAATTTACGCGACACGGGCACCAACGTACAACAACCCCGCCCTCCAGGCCTGCTTGTTTATACTTTGCGCTTTAGTGCCGTAATGTACTATTATTACACTAATTCAATTTTTGATGCGAATTTTATTTTGTATCCCAGGCTATCGCCATCTTGCATGATGACGTCACAAGTTAATAAGCCTTGTTATAAATAATTTTCTAACGTTGTTGAGAGAAATATTATCATGTACAATCAAATATCGTTAATTTATAAGCTGAGCAACCTGCTCTTATGATCTAGTTTAGGTTTAGGACAAAGCGCATTTAGATACGTTCAAATGACGTTTTAACTCGATGTTTTACGTCACGCAATCGCAAGGCAATAATACTTTAAAAATTTAGAAGTTGTGACGTCATGATAACATGATATTGATTTGGATGAGAGCTAGATTAACATGCTAAGAAAATATTGAATTGCTTATTCTACTCGTTATTAAATAATGGTATTATAATCAATACATATTTTATTAAAATTACTCCAGCGATAGACAGTTTTAATCAACTGAATCCTGCTGCATGCAAGTTCTCTATTTGCCTATTCCCTAATCAAAATGGCTCAAAAATCTATCATAAAGTAATGTTATTTTTAAGCTTAACAAAAACTGAAGTCAAGATAATGTTTTTCATACCTGTGTCCCACCCAAAATTCAAGATATAGAATTCAGCTGAGTATCTCGTGTTTTGTATGCATAAAATATAAGCTGGGATGCCTTTACTTAAAGTCGGTGGTCACGGATACATGTTGCTGTCCAACATCCTACTATATGATCAGCATCCTTTCATGTATCCTGATAACAAATCGGGTTTACGCTACGTATTTGCTTCCTTTTATTTATGGTTTGCAAATTTAAGTAGGTTAAGTAGTATCACAAGTATACATAATTCGCTAACATCAGTAAATGAGATGGATAAATATTATCATACATATCGTCGTCCACGTGTAGTTAGAGTAATAAATAAACTGCCATATCAAGTAAAAGTTATATTTGATAGCAGCTATCGATTAGTAATCACCGATTATAATCGACTGCTTCATTTTATCAGTCATAAACTCGAAAATTTATGGATCTTCATGAACTTGTGGTCCGCAGAACTCTAATGAAGGAGAATCACATAAACTACTACCGCAACGGCAGCTGGCCCGCATAAGGGTAAAATACGACCTTTTCATCTTGTTTCGGCTTTAGGACATTAAATAAAAAATTACTCAAGGAATAATACTTATGTACTTTTTCTTCAACTTTTTAATAATTAAATGAGTTTATGTAAATTTCCACAATGAAACTCACACATCCAATCAAGTGTTAGATCGTTCGATACATATTTTTTTGAAGACAAGTGAACGTAAGTACCATTGACAAACATATAGCACTAAAAAAAATTGGTTTTTAGACGGTTATTCGTTATTGATTATATGGCGGCCATCACAAAAAATCGGATATCATTTTTCTTACACGCCCTTTAAACAAGTATAAAGTAAAAGGACATAACAAGAAGGATACAATCATTCATACCACAATATTTTAAATTTAATATAGTGGCTGTCATAAAATGATTGAGTCAATTTTTCTTCACAACCCATTTGACATAGGTATCAAATAAAAAAAAAGGTCAAGAACAATACTATAAGATGTGTAACGTTATTTAAAATCAAACATAGCAGCCGTCAGAAGACGGTCGATTTCTTCTTCCTTAAGAACCCCAGAACCCCCCCCCCCCCNNNCCCCCCCCCCCCCCCCCCCCATTAATGGATAACAAATGAAAGGTTATAACAAGTAGAACACAACGAACTATCTTACGTCATAAAAATTTGAAATTTGATTAAACGTACCAAAATGTACTTTTGAGCCAAAAAGCCTGGAATTTTAAATAAAAGATCCAAAAGTTACTTTTCATAAACATACACCAAATAAATGCTCTTAGAGTAAAAAAACGACTGCAAGTCAAAATGCATGAGAGCAATAAAAAACGGCCAATGCCTCCTTGCGGTTTTTTAGTGGCTATAACGCATGCTGTACACGAATTGTATATAAGCGTTTAGAGCATCATCTGTATATTTTGAACGCCAGTGGACGCTCACCGTGGACTATTTCCATATGCGTACACATGTGTCAGTTCCATGATTTGTCTCCGTGTAGTGATTAAGCAGCTACAAAGTGGTAAGATACACCAATACCACTAGCATTTAATGAATGCGAGACAAAGGAGTATTTACAATTAAAAGCTGAAGAATCTTGGAAAAAAATTGGCAAAAAAATGACTTTGACGAGAATGCGTGATTGTCTCTTTTGAATAAGATGATTAAGGCTAATTTTTCATTTCTACAATCGAACGCAGAGTAAGCGTACTTTTTCCGTTGCCAATAAAATAAAAGATGCGAAAGCGAGTCGAACTGGTATAAAATTGCTGAATGCACGTTGTTTTCTAAGGTCCGTGGGATTCGCATATTCAATTGACAAATTTAATTTTGTACCGCATCCCGATCAATCATCTAATGTATACAGTTAATATACTCATATATTATCTCATATTTTATGTCTTAACTATAGGTTGTATATAAAATGCTTATCATTTCGGCTTTGTACACCCGTAATAAAACAAAAGAGGAATAATAATTATGTATTATTATGTTTTTAGGTCCTTAACAGCTTACAACATGCATATGTGAATTAAATGCTTGGAAGGTATTTTAAACGTGGTGGGTTAGGTTGTGTTTATAATAGGGCTTACTATGATTTTGCAATTGCAGATTTGGCAATAATTTTGTCACAGCTATTGTAATGAATAAGAATTTATTTTTAATTTTTATGTATATGTACAGGTGTAACTCAGTTATTTATCAATTAATGGATTTCACTGATAAATTACAATATCTATGATATTTTTCCTCTTGCAAAATACATATTTATTCTTTACAATAGCTAAAAAAAATCAAATGCAGTACCTCAAGGGTGTTGGGAAAGCCTGCACATAAGTAATGTAAGCGACTAATTTGTTTTCAAAGACATGTATACTTGAAACTCGTAATCAGTAAAAACTAACGACGCTGTTATCGATAAGCATGAAATATACAATCAACAGGTTTTAGATAGGGAAGGACAGAAAGAGAGAATCATATGGAGGCAAGATTACTGTAAAAATAATATAATCCTCGATATTATAATTTTTTTCTTCAGCATGCCAGCTTAATTTTTGTAAGACACTCATTGAAGTTAACATAATAAACAAGCAATTATTTTCAAGAATCTTGCATACCAACTTTTAAAAAAGTACCAGATCATTTAAAGAGAAATCCATTAAATGTCTATTATAATAATTGTAATTTCCCAATCACGCCGGGAAATCATCTGACATTATCTCATTACTGGCCTTAAATCATTTTAATTGCCAAAAATTACTAATAATCTTCCATTCCTTCTTTAATGGAAAGTATTTTATTCCAAAAATAAATTCATACTGATAATACAACGAAAATTTAGCGAAATAATTTTTAAATTATCGTACATGTTTCGAGTTATGATTTAAAAAGACGTAGTGCCTAAATAATGCCACATACTAGGAAATAGCGGATTAAAATGATAAACGATTTGCTAACTAATTTTTTTTTGCTTTACAGGATAGGATTATTCATTGGATTTGATTATAATTTTTTAGATCAAGAAGTATTAAAAATCTGGTTTATACAGATTTATAAAATCGCTTTAAAGACCTAAATAAGGTACAAAACTATATTTTTATTATTTGACCACTACAAGCATAAGAAAATAAATACTATTATCCATGTATGATTAAAATTTTTCTGTGGGATTTAAAAATAAGACTAATATTTCACAAAAATCTTAATTTTTTTTTTTGAGAAATGTATAAAATACCCTAGAAAAATGATTCAAAATAAGTATAGATACTCACTTTATACAAGACAATACTGTACGGAAACAAAATTAAATAGATTTAACCTTTAAAATAGCCAAAATACGTTTTTTACTATAAAAAATCATCAAAGCAACCATAATAACTAATTAAACTGGAATTTTTTTTCCAAGCTACTACGATAATAAAAAGAGAAAAGCTAACGTTCTGCATGATCAAAAGCTAGCCACAAATTTCCCAAACGAGACTGATTTTACATAAAAATTTTAGGATTTATTTAATTAAATATGAGCGACAGAACGTAGAAAAATCATTTAAAACATAAAATAAATCTATTTCGATTTTTTATAAAATGTATCTATTAATAAAATCAAATTTAAATTTGTTTACTCCTAAAATAGCAAAAACCGCTTTTCGGACTTTAAAATAATCGTCTTGGCAACTTTAATACGGTATAAAACTTCATTTATTCTTCTCAACTAATAGAAGGATAATGAAACAAATATTTTAAGAACTTTATCATCGAAATCAGTCGGGTAGTTTATGCAATACGACTGATTTTTCAAAAACATTAGAGTATTTTTTTTTAACAAGAATGAACATAATGTAGGCAAACGATTTAAAATGGCAAATAAACCTTTTTTAACACTTTATAAGATTTAATTACTTAGAAAATTGAATAAAAATTTACTTACCCTTAAAACAGCAAAAAATTGCTTTTTAGACATGAAGAATCGTCATAATAACCCTAATTAGGTATGAAATCATAGAAGTATATTAATAGAATGTGCGTTCAGGTAGTTACTCTGACGCCATCATCACCGTAAGGGAGGAGAGTGGCTCGGAGATTCTGTCTCTCTCAATCACATTCCAACTTCTCCTCATCAGACAGATACCGAGTCTCCGAGCCCATTGTCTTCACATTTTATTGATTGCTTCAGAGTTACGACTTGGATGCGCAGTCTATGCATGTAAGTCTGTGTATGAAATTTGGATTTTTTTTTCGGGCTCCTATGAGGGTATAAAAGCAAACATTTTAAGCCCTGAATCATTAAAATCCGTGGGAGAGTTTCCGAGATATAACTGATTACATATATACACACACACCTACACACACACACACACACACACACACACACACACACACGCACACACACACGCACACACATACATACAATTTTAAAAAAGGATGACTTTTCATTTTGAACACTACAAAAACATTTCCGACACATTTTTAAGCAAAGTTTTTTTTACTGATACAGAGATTTCTCTATAAGGAAGCAAAAAGAACTTGCAAGAATTTTAAGATAATTTCGATTAGAAGCTCAAGTTATTTATTAAATTAACAATAGGCGAGCTTCGTTTTTTTCCTGTTATTAGGGATACTGAAAAATAAGTACTTCAACTCACATAGTTGCATCTTATTAAAATCTTAAGGTAATATTTTTATTTGTAGTGCATTTCCGTCTTCGTTTATTTTACTATAACACATACCTAATAATAAAAAGCCTTGGACGCACCGAGTCACGTCCGTAAGATGGAGTCAATAGGAGCAGTCGGTAAAGAAATAGCAAGTGGAGAAAATAGTTAGTCAGCGGTCGGTAGCCTAAACAGTCACGAGTTATTTAGAGATGGAAAGAGGGAGTAGTAAGTTACTCCTAAATACGACAGTAGACTAGTGTGGCGAAGCCGTCAGCCTGGTTGTCAGAACGTAGTCTACAGACGGTCAGACGAACGAGGGAAAGTTCCTGACCGATCAACAGTGGGAAAAAGGTTTTTCGTTCAAAAGTTTCCAAAGACCACAATTTTCAATAGATTTGATTATATTTCCAAGGTTAGATAATTTGTGAGCAGCTAAGCCCCTCCCCCCTCTACCCCCAAAGCCCCCAAAATATCCAAATCCTTCCAAAAACACTTAAATTATTCCGAAGGCAGAGTACTAAAGGAAACATTTTCAAATATTATTAAATTGAATTTATAGAAAAACTTCCTATATTTTCTTCGATTTTTAAGGAGCTATTCCATATTTTTCCTCTACAACTACTCCGCAATAAATCTATAGCACACTTCCACGGCCGCCCCACACCCCCAACCCCTTATTTTTCCTGTGATTTTATCAGGATACAAGATTTGTCCACCCACGTGCATTCCACAAATTTTTGATGAAATCTTTTTGTGGTAATCTCAAGGTAACTTCCACTCATTTGTTTCAACACGCCCATTCGCAGTCTAACCAAATATTGTAAAATTCTTTTACCTTCTCTGTAAACAAAATATACTTACTTCTGGGTTGCTTCCCTCAACGCTCTATACAGGCCCAAAATTTTTTTTCCAGTGATTATATCAGTAAACACATTTCGTGAAAAAGAAAAACACATCTAAATCCGTTACATTCGTATTCAGAAGTTTTTCAATAAACAATTTATTGATAAGACTTAACTAATCTGAGTCATAAACAAACGATTAAATTTCGTATTATTTCTGCCATAACATTCAATTATCTTTTATCAAAAATTTTGTATAGCTTTCATCCAAAACTTTCCAAACCATTCACTTACCTTTAATACGGAATAAGAAATAGTAGTTTTTGTCACAAATGTGCATCTCTCCAGGGCGGTCCCTGGGCCCGAGGGCGCTTGCGAAGCAACGCCTGAGGGACCGTCGGGACCCCTCTGGTCGAATGCACATGAGTTTCCAATGCTGTTTTTCCTACCGAGGGTGTACCAGGGTTGCAAAAGTGCCCGAGGTAGGAAAAAACCTTATTTTAATGTGTCTGTAACACTCACAATCATATCTGAAATTCATCACAATAATTTGACGATCGTTCACATTATTATTAGATAAGAAGAAGAGGTGAAAAAGGGGGGCGTCGAGCCGAGCACACGTGCTCCGTGAGACGTCCGTGTTAAGCTGCTAGCCAAGGTAAAAAAGGTGAAAAGAAAAAGGTTACAGTGAATAAAAAATAAGGTGAAGCTGTGAAGTATCTGCTGTAGTGAAGATGTGGAGTGAACGGCAAAAAGTAAGAAGTGAATCGAGGTATAACTGCTAGCTCGAAAAAGTGAGGTTAAGATGCCACCATGAGAAAAGAAATGAAAACGATTGAGGAAGAGGCCACGAAAAAAAAAAGAGAAGCTGAGAAGAGAGTGGGAGGAGAAGCAGCATAAGGAAAAAGAGGATTGGGAGGCAAAAACGGAAGGTTAGAAGGATTAGCTGAGGGCGGTGTGGACAAAAGTGAGGAACTTGGAGGCGATTAACAAAAAAGACGAGAGAGAAAGTAGGAGGAATTATATAATTGTTAAAGACAAGAGTTTTAAAGGCAAAGATGTGAAATAGGAGGTGAAGAAGTTTCTCGAAGAGTAGTTGAACATCGAGGTATGTGTTGTAACCGCTTTCAAGCTAAAAGGAGTATACAGAGGGTGCTGTATGACATTAGTGAATTTTACAAGTGAGGAGAAACATAAAGTGATGAAGAGAAAAAAGTACTTGGACAAAGACATTTTCATAGAAAACGACATGACGAGGAAAAAGAGGGAAATTTAGAAAAAAGTTATTGAATGGTGTCGGAAAGGTAATTTTGAAAGAATCAAAACAATTAAGGTTAGTTACAAAAGTGTGCATTCTAATGGTGTGTGTTACAAGTGAGATGAGTTGAAAAGGAAATTCTGCGATTTTGATACCGGGAAAAGCATCGAGGAAAAAGTGAAGATGGCGGTGGTCAATAAAAACAAAGACAAAGTTTAGTTGTTTGGCTTGGGTACAACGTGATCAACGATTTAAACATGTCAGCAAGAGAGATACTAACAAGAGAGGTCAGCACGTATGTAGCAATTGTGGAATTTATAGTGTAAGTAAATCAAGTTTGCAGTTTAGTATAAAATAAAGAAAGGACAAACAGAGACTGTAAGTATGGATTATTGCATGGATTTAAAGTATGGTTTTATAAAATAAGTTCAACGACCGTAAAGTTTTATGCAAATTGAAATTGTGTTGAGATTGTTTGGTTTCTTAAATGTAAGCATCGTTTGAAATAAGATTGGGTGGGGTAAAGCCAATAAGCGGGAAGGTATTGTTGTTCAGATTTTTGATAATTGAGTATTAGTTTCATAGTATAAGTTCAGCGAGAAAGAGGTTTTGTAAAATTAAATTTTTATTTTTTGTGCAAGTTCTGGTGTATTTTAAGTTAATGTTTTTTGATAAGTATGGAAATTACTAGAGACTTTGAGTATGGTTTGTTTAGTTGAAACATAGTTTCAAGAAAAAGTTCACCGAGATAAAAGTTATGTAAAATTTTAGTGTAAAAGCTTTGTTTTCAATCCGTTTGTATTTATTTATTCTACATGAAGTACCTTGTCTTGGCCAGGTAGGCTGACAGGTAACAAAAATTATTATTATACGATGAGAAGGAATGTATTCATCTTTCTGTATATTATCCCTGCATTCGAAGAAAATGGAATTTTTATGAAATATGACAAATAAAAACTCATTTGAAAAGTATCAATGGATGAATATAAAATTAAATATATTGTATTTTAGGTTAACAATGTCATTTGTAATGTAACAGACAATAAAAAACTTTAAACAAATAACGATAAAATAATAAGAACAAAAATTCAATTTGTATAAACTCGAAGTCATCTGAAAAGTTGTAGTTGTAAAACGAAGAATAATAAGATTTCAAGGTATTGTTCATGAAATTTTATATCTATTCATATGTGATCTATTTTAAAACAAAACCGAAACAGTAAAAATAGCTAAAAATACATGTTAATACATACAAACCATTTTTTAGGTGTTACGGAATCTATAGTTTCGGTATATATTAATTTCAAGCTTTTACAACGATTAGAGTAATATATTGCAATTAGTTATAATTATTCACAAATTATTTTAACTCATTCTATGTATTAACTATATTGGTATGATTGTTAGACACATTTTTATGTACTTCTTTTGGTTGTCTTCGTGTGTTTACATGCATATAAATATGTAATTGATGTATTGTGTATTCAGGCATAAGGATACAAATATTTGAATATGGGGGTTAGTGTAAAGTGTGCAAGGGAAAAAGCCCTACTAGTATATATCTCCCCACAATATATAGTTATTTTTGTGGGGGATTTTACATAAACCTGCCACCCCTCAACAGTCCTCCACTGCTCCCCAATATAATCCACAGTCCCCCCCATAAAATAAGGGAAAATTCTGTTCTTTTCTGCGTGAAATCAACCTAAAAAATATTGAGTCACATCCCCCTACCACCCTTTCCAACATCTCCTTCATCTTCTTCCCTCGCTCACGCCATCCAGCCGCCCGCGCTGGGCCGATTAAAGCCCACTGGGGCTTATTTTATGCTCGTTTTTACTGCGCACACAATGAACCTTTTATTCTTAACATATAATTTTTCTTTTTTTAACGAAAAAAACTGTTTTTAAGGCCTTTAGGACCTTAAGCAACTTTTTTTACACAATTACACAAACATATAGCATTCAAATTATTTTTATTTACTTTTAAATATTTAACACTACAAGCGAGATTTTTTTTCCAAAGGTTTTAGTCAGTACGAAGGTAGAACGTACATAAATGCCTTAGAATGGAATTGACCCCTACTCCTTAACTTTTATGTACTCCATATTCAATATTTTGTCTTTATATACATAAAAAAAAAGTCAAATGTTTTTCGTTGGTCTGCTTGACCGATTAAATGAATTTAAAAAAAATTTTGATGCAAATTTCTTATTCAATAAGATTATAACAACGATAAGCGATAGAAGCAATATTTGTTGCCTGCCGTCAAAGATTACCGCAGCTTACTCGTATTTCCAACATCCGAAAAAATACGTTGTTGTTACCGTATTAGTAAATATGATTACGATTGACATTAAATTTGGATATAAATAATTTTCATAAAAATGACTTATTCAATTTAAATATTAAATTGTATCATAAATTTTATTTTTCCCGATGTTAAAATAAATACTGTATGATATTGAATTTTTTCCTTTGCCTAATGCAAATTTTCCGCTTATATGTGATCATTACTTCGCCTTATTGACAAACAGTAAAAAAAATAAAAATTCAAAAATTTTGTTGATTACAGATGAAAAAAATATGTGAGAATATCTATTTAAGTATAGATAAGTTCTTTCTGAGCTGAATATTTATTAACTTTTATGAGTCTCCATTACTTGCCAATAATATTACCCATTTTACCAATATGTAGGATTAAAAAAGCTGTAACTTGACATGATAGCATCTAGGAAACTTTTTAGGATATTAAATTGTAGAGTTTTGTCTCTGATTTAATAACATTACTTGTAAAATATACCGGAATGCCAGTAGAGACAAAGCAATGCGATATTCCGCCCTTATTCTTCCCTTTAATTAGTAATTTCTTTATAATTTTAACGATGGTTTGCTTACAACTTTTGTCAATCATTAAATGAAATCAAAATAATGGTACCATCGCATTAAGACGACAAAAATCCATACGAATGCATTTTTTTTGCAGTAATTTCAACAAACTAACATGGTTTTTGTACGAAACAAACAATTTTTATCATTCTAAATGCTTAAATTACATAAGAAATATTAGGTGCTTTGCGTGTTGGTTAGTATTAGTCCTAAAGATATAAAAAAATTTATGGACGAGTTTTTAGGTACATAGAAGGGATTTTCTCGTGGCACTCATCCAAAGCTTTAAAGAAAATAAACGCCCACCCCAACATGTATATATAAATAAATACACATATTTTATATCATATATGTAATTTAAGTGGGGCACAGTTAATGCTCCCCCTAATTTATTTTTACTCTAAACAGAATTTTATCTAAGAATAAGGTTAAAATATGCTATTTTAAAATATGTTTTATTATTACTCTGACCCACCAAGCCCCCACACCCCCTCGCCCCCATGACCCTCCATACTTTTTTACTTACCCCCTCCTCCCACAGACCACACAGATCACCTACGGCCTCCTTACAACCCTCCTTGCCCCCACAAAATAACGTGAAAATGTGTTGTTTTTTCCGTGTTTTTTGATGGTTAAGCTCCCCACAGCCCCCCTCCACCAAATTTTGATCAAGCCCCCCGCCCCCCGGCCCCCCCGCCCCCCCA
>JAPYYV010014926.1:0-19619 GCA_030522625.1 Copidosoma aretas
TCCATAAGCATCCATGTTAAAGTATCAAAAATATAAACACTGATATTTTGCCTCCAAAGAACCCTAGCCTCACAAAAATGTAGTGGAGTACTTATTAGACATTATTTTAGCTATGTGCAAAGTTACATGAAGATCTCATCATTATTTCAATTTGGGATACAACTATACCTTAATTTGAAAATTAGAAGTTGTATAGCTTCCGATTTTATTTTATCTGACATTATTAGTTACATATCATGCAAAAATAATAAGAATAAGAACTAACACACCAATTAACACAGTTAGGTCCAACCTAATCCATCGAACGAGCTATCGAAGCAACGCCAAGTCAAATTAAAACAAGTGTTTTTATTGTGATTGATCCAGTCAGTCTGGTAGAACCAAAACATAACTTTAAGTTTTGGATTCTGCTTACCAGACTGACTTGATCGATCATGGCAAAAATGTGTATCTTATTTTTGGCTAACAGTAGCTTTGATTGATTAGATTGGATGTGATTGTGTAAATCACGCACACCGTAAGAGCCCCGAATGTTTAAGAAACGTTTTAAAAATGTTATCTCATACTCCTCATAGTCGAAGAAACGCTTCTAAAAAAATGTTTCTATAACATCAATAATGACCGCTGCTTGTTGTTACGAAAAATCACACCAGAATCGATTGCGCATTAGTTTTCTGGTGAAACATTATTCGCAGTTTTTTAGAAACGTTTCTTCGTCCAACAGGCAACATTTTTAATACGTTTCTAAAACATTCGGGGCTGTTAGGGCGCCCATTAAGTACATCAAGAACTATATTTTACCTGATATGAGCAAATTGACACAGTGAAGAAACGCAGAAGTTTTTGTGTGGACATCAATCCCAACATTCAGTAGTAATTTTATTATATCATGATGTCCCTTTTCAATTGCAGTAAACAGTGGTCCTAAATTTTTTGAATAATAATAACTGTTATGAATCGCTCCAGCATCCAAAAGAGCTTTAACCGTTTCCACATTATTGTGCTCGATAGCTATGGTAACTGGTGAAGTTCCTTTATCACTAAATTCATTCACATCACAACCTGCATCGATGCAAAATTGTGTAAGCGAAGCACTATTTGCCCTTGCTACATAATGCAGCAATTTTTTACCATCATTTCGTAGTTCTGGCAATGAGTGTTTTCTTGCAAGATAGTTTTTAATTTCTTTTTCATTTTCCTGTTCGTTGGCGTCATTGAATGAATCCAATAATTTTTTCAATGTAGTCCACCACTGAGAAGTCATGTTTTTAAAAGTTTAAAATTCATTAATCAAGAGGAAAATTGCACGCAAGCAGGTTTTGCAATATCACGACCAATTCATTTTTATCGGCATGTTCGTGTTTTTTAATTTGTATTTAAATCTGAAATACCTAATCGCTATCAAAGTAGTTTTATTATACAATTACAATTCATATATTATAATTTTTGTGGAATTCAGTACGTAACTAAGGAATATTGACGTTTGTGCTGCATCACAGAAAATACGAATGAGAAAAAAAAAGCTTCGTAGATTTGTCACTATTGTATATGAGTTGATTTTTTCTGTTCCCCGTGATTTTGTTAAATTTACTCTGTTAATACTTTTGTTCATAAGAGTGCATTTCAAATGTAGGAATGACTGATGTGTTGATATGTGTTTTAAATCTAGTCCCTCTTTGAGTATGATTCATCAGTTGAGGTAGTCTTGCTAAAAAAAAAAAAAAAAAAAAAATCATTAGAAATAGATAAACTTACGAGAAATTTTTTTTGGAATTAGTTTTCTCGAAAAGATACATGAAAAAAGAGGGAGGAAAAAAAATAAATAACCACGAGATAGAGGTACACTTAATCCTACTTAGATTCCTACGTCCAATTATATTTAACTTATATTAAAGATTTATAATTTATCACACAGTTAGTTATGAATTTTCATGGGTTTATTTTTTTAATGCACAATGTGAGGCGTTGGATTGCAGTTTTTAATGTTTTTCACTCGGAACATTCTAATGTATTAATTATTACAAATGCTGTGAATTCAAAAAAAGGCAGTATAATACTATAATAAAAGCTTGTAAAAAGCATGATTTGATACAATGTTGCACGCGTACTATGTATACCCACGGAAAAGGATTCTTTCCGAATGTGTCCGTTACGCGACGTCAATGACATCACTTATGCTTATTTTAAATTTACGGTCATCTCACCTGTCAAATGACTCGGTATTTGGAACGTATTAATTTCCATGGGTGTACATTACCGTAATTGTTAGCTTTTGAGAAAAAAAAATTAAAATATGTGACGAAAATTTTGATAAAATATTGCTTTTTCAAATAAGCTAAAATGTATCTTGAAAAAAATGCAAAGTACAATGTGGAATTTCTCAACCTCCGAAATAAACATTGGTGGCAAACTGGATACACGCTAATTATAAAAAATTTTTTTTAACGTTAACCCTATCTAAAATCATTTAAGGAATAAAACAAGCCTTGTTGAATTAGAATCAGATGAAAATTAAAAATTTGCCATTAGATCAATTGAGGTGCTTTTATAAGTGACAATTTCTTGGCATGTATGGAAACATTTTTTTTTTTAAATTCTACCTCGGGCGTTTTTGAGGGGCTGGTATGCCCTTGGTAGGAAAAATAGGATTCGCCACCTAAGTGCGATCTAACCAAGGCTATCTTATATTGTCCCTCGGGTCGCAAAATAGCCGTGGCGGCAATCGCACTTTTGTGACGAAAACTACTATTTCATTCAATACAAAGATTACCCTCGCGTCATAGAAAAATGATCTTTTTGTTATTAGATTTGCCCAACTTACTTTATAAATAATTCTAGAATATAGCTATATGTGACTATGGAACCTCCTTAAAGAATAAGACCACATAACATTGACGAATCAGTAAGTATACTAATTCATGAACTGATTCTACCGAAATCACTGTATGAAATATACTGTATGAGTGTACCAAAATATACCGTCATACCGAAAGCCTAGTGTGAGTAGGTAGACTGAGTCAATATCAAAGTAAGTGCGAATATTCATGATATAGAAGAAAAAAAAACGCTTGTAAAATAATAATCATAGTACCGATTTTGACCAAATAATCATAGTATAGATTTCGTTCGTTACATTACGTAATTAGAGCGTAAAGTGCAGTTACTTACTCTTCTCGCATTAGTATACAAAAGCATTAATTACTTCGTATCGGGTGCTAGAAGAGCTTTGCAAAACCTGAGTACGAAAAAGAAGTTGAACTTCGCACACTTGGAGTAAAAAATAATTTCTTGATTACTTTATGTAGTACTTTTAACTTTTGTAGAAATTTTGATTTAATCCAATACATTATTTTTAAGTTATGAGTAAGTAACGCATTTCAACGTATTTTGCATTTTCCAGCTAAGACTCGTCCTAAAAATTAGTTTAGATAATAGTGTGTGGGAAATAGGTATTTCTCGCACTGTTATCCCACACACATATTATGAAAAATCTTGTACGCAACTCGTGCGGGACGATTTCCCATATTTGTTACGTAAATAACTATGACATTTCAGTTCGCTAACGTGAGTGGGATTATCGTTAATAAAATTTCTAGTTAATTTGCTCATACCAGGTTTACAGACGACAGGACGAAGAGAAAATATGTGATGTGTTGTATCAAGGTTTTTTTGGAGACTTACCGTTGAGCGCTTTAAGTGCCCCGAGTTTTCACTCTAGAACATGAATTTTACGAAACAACTTATCAACAATGGTATGCCAAAAGCAATTATAAAAGTCCAATTATGATTTGTACTTTTAATTCAAACATTATTGTGATTTGACTGTGTAACGTTATCAAGGATTCTATTAAGATAAAGTAAGACTCACAAAGCCTTGAATAACCGAACATTCAAACAAAGACGTTCTAAATGAATTTGATGTGTGATTGCTTTAATGGATCCTAGATGTAATAACTTACATTTTTCGAGAATATTTTGATTTTTGTAACACCCTCTTCTATCTAAATTGATTAGAGAATGACATGAATTCATAGTCCGTACTAGCTTGATTAGTCAAACGTAGTTTTTGATAAAAAGTAGATACATTGTTAATGCTATTAGAAAAGATTATTTTTTTATTCAGGAATTTTATGAGCGATCATAGTTTTTTCTGAATACGACTTTTTTTAATTTAATGCAATTACTGCGAACAGATTTTTGTTCAATGGTCCATGAAGACAAATTAAAATTTGTCAAAACAATATATCCTTTTAGTAAAGAAATATACAAGCAAAATGATATTTTTCCCAAAAAAAAACGTATGATGACCCACTCTGAATGTGAAATGAAGATTCTGTTTGAGATTCTCTATAAATTAGGTGAACTTAATATTTACCATTTTTTCAGACTAAACCACGTTAATTTTTGCATGTAGCAATAGAAGGTCTTAATTTTTAATAACACTTGGCAACAAAAGCATATATTTCAAGTTAGTATGCAAAATAGTTAGCAACAATAACTTTTAGTATCGGCCAAACTTCTACAATGTTAAAAACATACATGATAGAGCAGAAAAAATTTGTATGTACATGGCGAATGTAGTAAAGAGTTTAGATACAGTTTTAGTTTCGATGCAGTGAAAGTCACTGATGCAGAGACCAACCATTTCAAAAAGTTGTGCGAAATAGTGCACATTTTCACAAACAACAAAGTCTTGTACGTAGTTTTTTGCATAAAATAAAAATTAGAAAATCAAGCTGAGCAATATGTGTGAATACGTATATCATAATACATTTTTTATTGAATTGTGCGAAAATTTCAACGTGTCTTAAAGATTATTTTGAAAAAAAGTGATTTTCAAGGTTTATTTCCAATACCACATCAAGAACTTGTTAAAATCATATAATGTACACAATTTTCTTTTTACATATTCCGATTTTTAAAATTAAAGGTTATTAAAACACGATTAACAATACTTACTTCAAGCAGCTTGTTAATGAATGACACTCACAACCCTTTCCCTTTATACTTTAAGAAGATATGCTTAAAAAATTATTCGAGAAAATATTAAAAATTAAAAATCGGAAACTAAATATTTTAGGGTAATATTCCAGGAAAAACACGTAGTGATTAATTACTGGATCAAGCTATAACATATAAGTATTGAATTTGAAGTATACGTGATCTAACCACCTTGCACGCATAGCGCACTCTGCTCAAATTTTAGTATAGTTGAACGTTATAACGCTGACGTTTGACAAGATAATTTGAGTGATCGAGCAACCGATGACAAGAAGTATATAAAATATTAATTGATTCTCAGCATAGTATCGATTTTTCGAAATCGCATTCACTGCAAGCTTTACTTAATTATAATATGATTATATACATATTTTATACATATTGTGTAGTATAAATTTACGATGTTTAGCATATATCGCAAGAATTAGAAAAAAATGAATTATGAAGTATTTATTATCTTGAAGTAATACATCATCACCAATATCTTTGTGTGTGACAATAAAACTAGAGATTAGGAATAAATCTATATACACAGAAAATTAAAGCTGTCAGATTATTTTTTTATTAATAGTTGTGTAATGATGTACTTCTTGAATACTATTTGATTAGCATCACAATTATGGATTGAAACTTACGAATGTATGTACAGTAAATAAAATAATTTTCAATTGCTTAAAATTGTAACGGTAACACTAAAAAAATTTGATTCATTCATCATTTTCATGATTGAACCGTTGAGCTCCGTGATTTTATCAATCCTTGGCTTGATTGAATTCGAACTTTATTACCAGCTGAAACCATTTTTCCTACTTTTTTGAAAGGATCCTGGTTTGTAGAATCATACAGTTGAATGTATTTTCAGCAAAGTTCTTGGAGAAACCAGCAACTTTATGTGATACTATATTGTTTTAATATTTGCAATTAAGTATTTAATAAAATATTTGAATCAATTACAACTTATTTCATTAGATAATCTAGAAGCTTTGTTTTTTTATACAGCGCATTCAGGTGCGACTAATTCTCAAACCTTTTCTAATTATTTGATATACAAATTGTTCATACATACATCATGGATGATTAAATGTAATAAGAACTAAAAAATAACAAGTTTTGTAATTGCATTTTTACATAGATTACAACCTCATTGGCTCAAACGACCAACGAGATACTAAATTTGTAGAAAATAACATTGGCATTCGTTCCGTCAATATACATTTTTATAGTTCGAATTAAAATATTGGAATCGACTAAAATAACATACAAAACATAAGAAATATAGATACATACATTATTTTGACATAATTTGAGAAGGAATACGAATTATCTTTGCTTATTACATTTTTTGATTAAGTATTCGCTCCGAGAATAAGCCTGGAGGGGATAAAACGATATGCGCCAGCGCCCATGGTGGAGATTCGGTGAATCACGGGGGGACGCACGTAAATATAAGTAATCGCAGCATAATACGAATTAATAAATAAAATAGATTTTGAGCCACGATAGAGTTGAGCTATGATTTAGAGAAAAATTAGAACTCTTGAACTGTGTGAAATACAGCTAGTAAGTTGAGCTTGTTTTCCTGTGAATTGAAAATAAGAAGTTGGAAAACCGAAGAGCACGTTAATATCTGTCAATATATTTGTACATATATTTGATATATCTTTGTATATGGGCGTTGTACTAGCATACATGAAGCGTGAAAGTTGTAGCTTATCGAAATATGCATACGTTGGTCTTCATACGGTGTGGATTGGTGCAGGCATTTTGATATTATGTTTGTTAAAAGTGCGAGGTATTCATCGAAAATGCGTGCAGTAGCACGGCACGTACTCGGTCCCTCGGAGCAGTCAGCAGACGCCGCGCCTGTCAGTCTGTGTAAAATTTTCTGTGTTCACTTCCCAAGCAGTTACACTTTCAACAATGTTAATATCAATATGCCTGCACCAATCCACATCGTAAAAAGACGTACGTGTTCACATTTTGATCAGCTACAACTTTTACGCTTCATGCATGCCAGTACAACATCTATTATTCTATTTCATTTAAAAAATCTTATTTTGATGCGATCACTTGTTTGTTTGCGTCCCCCCGTAGTACAAGCACTGGCCACGAGCTAAGGTCACCACTTGCTATTATCACAGCGAATAGTTGATCTAGAACTTGTAATACACAAAAAATTTTCTTTGTTTTTTGTGTACACTACACTTTTTTTTTTGTAAATTATAGTATGCCGATTTAAATCTTTTAATCATATTTTCTTTCAATCTAACGTGTTTGAATTTTTTCAATCGACAGATTTATATTGAACGCAAATAATGATTATGAATACGACTATTTGATAAAAAAATATTTTTGTGCTGATCTGTGTTATAAATCTTTAGTTAATACATTGTGAACCACAATGGTGAATTTGAATTAATTAATTTGAATTGGTCATAAGACTGTATATTGAAAGAAAAAATTTTGTTTGATTAATATCTGGTCTTAGATGACCTTTAGCAGAGTTAATTATTAGTAAGAATATGTGAAAATAAAAAACGACAATCATAATTTTATTAATTTTTTACCAAAAATTATTCTTGTCTTGTCTTGTCTGTATTTGTTGGCCTTAATTAGGTCACTTATTACTGTGACTCCGGTTTAGAGCTTCCACAAGACGAGACAATACGAGATTTTGAAGAAAATCGTCTTGGTCTTCGAAAATATAAACATTTTAAATATCGTCTTGGTCTTGTACAATAAATCTTGGTCTTGTCTTGGATAGTCTTGACTTTTCCTCAAAAAATTCATGATAAATATTAAGTACTCTCAAATATGTGTATCTAGACTGAACAAAACTACATCAAAGTATTTTCAATGAAATGGGGGGGATTGATTAAGCAAACTAATTTGTTTTAAATTAAACATTAATCAAATTCGCAGTTATCCATTCACGACATATAATAGTGCGTAATTTTAACACCTTTTCAAATTTTAACGATTATACATATTTTACAACAAAGAACATTTAATGAATAAAGAAATTCTCTGTGATGCATTTATTACTCTATAATTAGTGAAAAATACAATTGAACTATAAAGAAAAAATTTTAATTTTACGAAGAAATTTAATCCACGAATTGATACATAACATCATAAGATTTGACTCATAATTCAATAAACGCCTTTTATTTGTGACTATGTCAGACGCTGCTAAAAATAATCGCTTTACTGGGACAGAGAAAATCTTTTGCCATTTTAGACAGTGCACATACTCTCTGTTTAAGTTTCAAGTGTTGTCAATGATGTTACATTGGTTGTCAACTATTCGTCAATGTTTATTGATTTTTTACTATGTATATTATGTAATAAAATAACTAAACATAAAGATATTAAATTACAACTTATTATTTTATTATATTATATCAGTATACGTTATTAAAAACGACTCTATTTATGTTTAAAGGGTATAATAAGTCTACTCACGAAACATCATGTCCATTTTTCTTGCTATGATGTTGATCGCTTACGGCTCAGTAATATATGTGTCCACTCGATGGATTACTAAATAACACTGCAAACAAAACTTGGGGGGAGCTGCGCAGCTCATTGCGCAGTATAGAGTGCGCAGCTCAGCTAGGTTACTGGCCACTGACTCACTCAGCTGACTAAGCTCACAGTGTGATATAGTCATCTATCGAGTGAAGAAGTATTATAATGAGCAAGTGAGCTGCAGTAAGCGATCAACAACAGAGTAAGAAATAAGGAGATTAAGTATGTTGTGTGAGTAGACTCATCTTACACTTAAAACTTACATAGAGTAGTTTTTAATAACGTACATGTGTATAATGTAATTATATAATATAATAAGTATCACAAGTGACGCAATAATAATAGTATACACACAGTAAATTCAATACCTTTACTGCATAATATATACATGAGTCATTTCATTAAAAACGTGATATTTTGGTGTGTGGAATATGATTTTCAAAGTTTAGTGTTTAGAATTTTATAATTATTTTTTCTACGTAATGTGATGTTTGATCTAGCTGGAAACTTTTTGGACCAGCTTTATTATCATTTTTAGAAAACACATATTAATTCAAGTGGAATTTTTTTTAAAAATTGGAAAAATTGTAATGGTAATTACAGGTCTGTCATTACCATAATAGCATACTTTTTTGGCAATTCTAGTGTCCACAATGGGAATTTTTCAGTGAAATTTAGTTTGGTCTATATGTACACCCAGAAGCCTTCGTACACGACAGTTACCTAATCGACAATTTAAAATACCTCCAAGATCAGGAGCATTACGGTAATGACCGCTTATTTTAGTCAGCAGTACTAACTAAATTCACGCAGACACTGCGACTAGGCTCACTAGGCGCATTAAAATTTCTAGTTAAAAAAAATTGGTCGGTATGCCTGTTTGGTCTACTATACTAAATGATCAAATTCAAATGTCAAAGAATGGGCCACTTGGCCCTACCGAATCATTTGTCTCGTACAATTCAAAAGTGTCAAAACTAGGCTTCACAATTAGAAGGCCTTGTACACTTTAAAAAAATTTTTTTGTAATTCTTAATCATTAGAAAGTTTGCCTTACTAGACGGTTTACATTATTGGAATATTAATTTAAAAAAAAAAATGTTAACATATATATATATATATACATGCAGTATAAGCCGCTAAAATAGAAAATTTTAAATGCTTCGCGATACGGTAATGACCTATGTTGTCCAACTTTCAAGGGATGTGTCGATGAAAGTTAAAACGGATGGTTTTCTTTTCGCCATTTATTTTTCAGTATTTATTAGATGGAGAAGTTATAATTTCAACATCAATATAAAACGAGATCTTGAAAAAAGTATTGGTCTTGACATGTTGATCTTGATATTGTCCTTTATACTGTCTCGCATATCTTGTCTTGATATTGGCGAGGATATTGGTCTTGGTTTATAAGACAAGACGAGACCAAGATCAATATTGTCTTGGGTCTTGCAGAAACCCTACTCCGGTTTGCCATATTAAATCTACTTATGTGTGTTCTAAATCTGTGGCACCGTTTTTATTACCGACTACGTCGGCACGGTATCACACCGAAGAGTCAGGAGCTATCACAGTGATAATGGGACATGTAGAGAAAAAAACCCCTCAGTGGTCGCGCCAGTGGACGGAGCGGGGAATCGAACCCAAGCCCTCCAGACGGAAGACAAACGCTGAGCCACTGGTAGCTCTCAAAAATTATTCATTTTGTTTTAACAACCATGTATTTAAATGAAAAAAGGTTAATTCCAAAAAATGTTAGTAAAACAATCCCAGACATCAATAAGCTTATTACATTGTTAAAAAATGTTCTATTAATTTAAAAAATGTTCTTATGCAAATCAATTTTTTTTTTTTTTTTTTTTCAAGTACAGAAAACAACAGAGCAACCTGTAAAAAATGGCACTGGTGAAGAAAAATGAACTCTCGAGGCGACTCTGGCACCTACGGTTTCCTGCTTTGTACGCGCCCTGCAAGCTCTCCTCAACGTCACCGGCACCACACGCGGCCTGTACGCAAATTAATGGCCAACTGTAGCGTGAATACCGTTTTAAACGCCGAAAGTCTCCCTTCTCCTATGAATACTCGATCAAAACTATATACTTCACAACAGCAAGCAGTACAAAGAAATAAGTCCACGTCATTTTTTTTCTTACTTCTGTACAGCCAGTGTATGAATTTCGTCGGCGCAATAACCAGCAGCATCTTTTTCCCTTCGACTAGAACCTAGAGCTTTTGTAACCCTGATCAAAGCTGCCCAAGTAAGGCGTTTGCCCGGCAATGCTAATGTAAGGACATTTTACCGACGCGTCAACCACTGCGCGCGAATATTAACCATATAGTTACATGTTTGGATGTTAAACATTTTTTAGGCTTACTTACTCCGAGCGGCCCAGGGGGTACGGTTTTCAAGTTGCTCGAGATATTATTTCAACTGGCGCTTGCAAGCTCCGTCGGGAAGTGATTCGAAAGTAGCCACAGCGATAGGCGGTACGGGTATACCTTTTCTCGAGTTCAACGTCCTCTTTGGCATCGTATTCGGTAACAGACTATTAGTACAGGCTCTACTGATGAGAATCGACAAACGAAAAGCCATTACCGTAAAATCAATGAATATGTATATTTTCAATATTATACCATACTACGTGCTCGTGACAGAACGAGAGCGCCGTTGCTCTACCAAACCGACCCATAAACTCTGCTCTTTAATGAGGCTTGCGATACTTTGTCTGGCTTTATCATGATAATATAAGATTTTCTCCACCGCGGAATCCCACGAGCTGCGCTTAACTACCGTGATTAATGATTAAAGCGCATTTTTTTAAATCACGTCAGCTCGATTCTGTTGAATAAACAAAATAAATTAAGCTTTGATAAAATATTTAGATATGTCCATACAGCTGAAAACGGTAAATTAATTAAATTTTACGAAAAATTTCAAAAGCTACATTTTTAGTGTTTTACATGAATTTTGTGTAACCTTCATTTCAATGTGCATGTAGATATGGGTCTCAAAATCAATAAATACATTACAGACCTATGAATATCCATATCAAAGCGGGATATTTTCCCATACTTCAGGCTTACACAATTTACGCTATGGACTATCAATCAAAAAAGCAATGATATGGAAAAATGCAAAGAAGTATAATCAAGAAATAATTTTCTTTGTTTCCTTTAGAATCACAAAATTAATGTTTCACATTATGAATGCATTATACACCTATTAGAATAAGAAATATTAATATACGCAACAGTTTCTGAATTCATTTTGACGAAAATTTAATTCGAAAAGCAATTTAAAAACTCACATTTTTATACAAATTTTGCACCACACTTACTACAAGTCTGGCCACAACTAAAGCGCCGTGTACCCAAATAATTGAAAAACACAGCTTGATCTTACGAAAAAAGAAGAAAATATCTCAATAACTTTATACATTGGCTCGAGGCACCGCTAAAAGTAAAATTTTCTTATTACGATAGGTTACAATATTATGACATTTGAGTATTTTTTTTCTATCTTATGTCAACGCAATACATTATTTCATTTTTATATTTAAACATGTATTTAAAAAACAACTTTTTTACAATATTTTAAAAAGCTCCAACAAAATAAATAAATATATTGTTTCAATCTTCTGGGACATTCAATTATGAATCTTTCGCAAACTCACCCAGATATATCACATGTGTATAAAATCTAAAAACTAAAAAAAAAAAAAAAAATTAGAATCCAAGAACGCATTTTCTCGTGCATGGTAAACTTAAAATAAGAAATGGTGGCGCCTAATTTAGTCTATTTTTTTCGGTTCGAAATCCTTCATTTTTTCTTCTTCCAAATTCGCACACACATTCTTTGGCACTTTATTCGATTTTTGTCTAATGAAATGTTTTTCCAATTTCCTGAACGGACCTTCGATGCCGATGGCTATGAGCAGGGCCAGTGAAAATGAATAGACGACGTCCGATACTAACTCCCAAAACTTTTCCAAAAATAATTCACAGTATATCCATATTATATAATTTATATATAAAATTTTTAGTGAAATTAATCAGAAAGATAATTACAATATTATGAATACTGTAAGTCCTCGGACTCCTCGCCGTTCCTATTTGATACATTTGAATAATATTGTGACAAAGGAAGACACTGTAAGTTAATCGTCCCAGTGGTTGCACCCAACGTGGTGTTAAAAAATTATAGTGGAAGTCTAAAAAAAAAAAGCATGATTTTATTAATAAACTATTGTACATGGTCGATAGTGTATTTTTAAAGTAGGTTTATTTGACTAATACTTTTCACGTGGATCATGCGTGAAAAGTTGAACAGGACCAAGGTGAGGTAGCGGAATATGTAAACGAAGCCTACGAAGCTATTGCAAAAGCCTTTTGACACTCTGTATACATGAAATATTGCTAGCTGACGCACGTGTTGAATTCGGGCGATTTAATTTTTAATAGATGGCTTTTTTATTGCACAAAATTTGGTCGGACCGAGTTTTGCAATCGTACTTGAGCGCTAGCCGTAAGAGCAGCATAAAACTGATAAAAGGCAATCATCACATATATTGTGTACTATTTACTCACACTGCGCTCACGCCGCTCACCTGTATCCATAAAGACCTTGCACTGTGCATTGATCAAATTCACTGGATTATTGAAAATTTTTTTTTTTTTTTAACACCGTTTAATGCATGATTTTTATTTTAAACACAAAGACGCAGTGACAGGACTGTATACAAAAGACATCTATATTAAATATTAACTAAGAAGCTCTCAATGATTGTTACTATCAATTCGAATTTAATTTTTTACAGAAAGATGCAAAATTTCATTTTTCAAGCATGCATTTTAAAAACAGTGGAAAAAATGCTGATTATTAAGGAAATAGCTCGAAATAAATGTCTCACCTAACCCGTCACCCATCGTTATCAGCAGAACAATAGAGCAGAAGCTGAGGGCAAAGAAGCCACGATGAAGACTCGCATACAATGCCACCTCGAGCAAGGACGGCTTCGAGTTTGGATTATAATACTGGTGGCCCAACGATTGGGACTTCACGCTCATCACAACAGCGAAGAAGATGAAGAGACAGTTTGACCATCTCTGCAAATGAATCAGCACATAAAAATGGCACCCCACTTTCGCTGATCAATGTGATGGATAATGTTTGGCTACAGCACGGTGTGGCCGACAAAAGTGAATATAGAAGATCAAACTGTTTGCTGACCTTGAAACATCATTCATACCGACCTTAGAGATACGCCACGAGGCATCCTTGTAGTCGTAGAGAATGGCACCGCAGATCACTCCTACTAGGTAAGACGTCATGCGCAAGTGCGTCTTCACGTAGTAGTTGAGGAAGTAATCATTTTTTGCTACGCTGTACATACTATTTGATAAAAATAAAATGGATAGAAACAATTATGTCATATCAGTCATACCACAAAATGATCGCGATTAATGTTTTCAGCACGACCTCCTATAAGCAAGGGCTTTATGATGAGTTCGTATTTAAAAAATATAAAAAAAATATACTTGTTCGTACAGTATATCTTTTTTACGTTACCTGAATTTCTCTTAAACCGACTAAAATGCTTTTAATTGGCCTAAAAATAATTTAACAGTATTTTATTTTACTTATGCTTCAGGAAAAAAAGATATATACCATTTTTTCCCAACAATTACGTCCCAATGATATGAATGAAAATAATCATTAAAACTGATCGAAACGTCGATAGCATATATTCTCAGTTGACATTTTGAGACAAAGTATTAAATCTTAATAATTTAAAAAAACAAATAACTGTGTATACTTATGTACATGTGTGGCTGCAGCAAATGATTATGTACACTTACTACGAGAAGCCTATGAATAGCGGCTGCACGCGATAGACGTAAGTGACGTAGAAAGTTATTAAGATGCTGAGTACGGTCACTCCTCCGAGGATCGAGTAGCCGATTTTTCTGGGATACTTGCAAAATACGCAGAGAAGAGCAATCGTCAGAAGATACAGATGGAAGTCTACTGCCAAATACCATGACTGAAACATGCACTGAAATTTTTTTTTTTATTTCTATTGATATTTTGCAGGAAAATACAAACAATCTAACATATACACAACCTAACAAAAAAAAAGTATCATGTTCCACAAACTGTATACCTGTTAATATATTTCTATATGTGTTTGAACTTTTAGTGAGTATAAAATTGCAAATTTAACATTTGCTTCGTTTGATTAGCCCTTACTGTTCATCTGGTCTGTGAGACATTAATCTTTTTTTTCGTAGAATCGTGTAAGTAGTAGTAATAATAATAATAATAATAATAATAATAATAATCCATACCAATTTATCCATTGTCATGTAATTGTTCAGATAGAAAAGATTAGCCCACCAAGTCTCAGCACAATTTTTTGATACAGAGGTTACAAAGTACTGCCACTGCGGTCCAGAGCCAATGTGTTGAAAGACGTATGAATGGAAAAAAATTACGAGAGCATAAGCCGGTGTAAACCTAAAGGAGACGTCGCGACAATTACTCATGTTTCAAATGTGCTTGCGTGTATGGTGTATTGTATCGTGGAAAATTTCAACTATGTATATATATATGTACATACATCGTTGAACATCATTAAATGTATACCTCAGAAAACGAATGAAAGTGAGACCGAAAAAATTAATGTGTTTTGATTTTTGAAATTGGTCCAAAATAACGTAACAAGTCAAGAGTCCGCCAATCCCGAAGAATCCATCGACTATTATCGGCCCATTATGGACCATCACGAACGATGGTACGTCAAAGGTCTGAAAAAAAATATTTTTTTCATCATAAAATCGTAATTTGTTAATGAACTACATCTGCCACAAGATATCAATCATAAATATATGTGTCTTTTTGTCTGAGTCTAGAGGTTGATAGATAAATGTAATGAATGTAAAAACATTGTCTCATGCAATACAGTATTTTCTGATGATTGAAAAAAAGCACTGGAGTCATTCTTTAAAGGTTTTTGATACTCTTGATTAATCATAATATTATGATCAATTACGCGTATGTTACAATCAAATACTCATCGGCCGAACCAATAAAATCTTTGAACCCTGTATATAATGACATGTCTATTCTATACGTAATTTACAGCTATTGGTATCAAAAAGTTCCGTAAATTTTGCATAACTCTTATATATAATGCGTCTCCCTGGCCATTGGTCGCATTACAAAACGACCCAAACTTACAAGCTCGTGATAGCGCAAGTTGACGGTGGGATTGGCGTAGTACTGCATAACGCGGTGGCCGGCAAGCACGAGGCACATGGAAAAGAACCTGATCATGTGGATGGTATCGAGGCCCCTGTGCTGGTAGCTCGTTTGAAAAATCGTCCGCAAATTGCGCTTGGCTGAGAAACAGAGCAGCATCTGGGTTGATTTCGAAGTGTTGCGCTGATCGTCCTCCGTGACGAGAGTGCCGTCGTACAGGCTGCTTATTATCACTAGGATCAATATTCCCAGCACTACGGCGCTGCGATCGTGGAGAAAACATCGACTGATTCGAACTGAAGATTTTTTGTTTCTTGTTTTTCCATGCACGTATACAAATCGACGTCAATCGGACTCACCAATAGACGTAAGCGCCGGTCGTGAACTCCGGCTCTTCGGCGCGAGTTTGGCAATTGTTCTCGTCGACGCTGATCTTGATCGCCACGCCGTTGCTCTCGCCGAAATCCGCGTAGGGTCCCTGCAGGGCTTGCCTTACGTCCTCGGGACCGCAAGCCGCCGGTACGCAGAGTGCCATCTGCAGCATGTACCTTCGGATCCGCCGAAAGTCGCCCTTTTCCTGGAGATGATTTTTATTCTTTCATTCGTCATATTTTATGTATATACGTATAATTGCGAAACAAAAATACTGACCTTGACGGCCTCCCAAACTGAGCCGTCGGGGTCGAAGTCATGGTCGAGTTCATCGTAGAAGCTCAGATAGCTGTCTTTTCGTTCGTATCTGAAGTCAACGAGGCAGTATCGACTGTTCAAGTCCGCAAAGCTGTTGTTCGTATTTGCGCCTGGCAGCCGAGCCTTGATCCTGTAGCACTGGTCGAAGCTACCCAGGTGTCTCGTCTGGCCGTCTATTATACCGTACGGGTATTTCGCCGAAGAGTCGAACACTGGGAGAAGAACAATATTGCCCAGGGGTACGGGAACATTAGATCGCGTGTGAAATAAGCGAAGAGTGACGGTTTAACATCATTTCTGCGGCGAAGATGGGCCAACCCTGGTTTTTTCTTCTGTTCTCAAACTTTATTTTTCACGCGAGCTTTTCAACTATTGGGTTGGAAAAAAGATTGCTGGAAATATTTATTCACCAGAATAAGCCGAGAAATTCAAAAAATTAATATTCTAAAATTCAATCGTAGTTGACGATTTTTTTCAATGAGACACGCGAAACGTAAATGTATCGATGAAAAATGTAAAAAAAGGCCAAAATCAAGGTGTCATCACATACCTAATTTACCTAACGTGAATAAATTATTGTTCATTTCAGTGTTAACGTGGAAGAAAAAAAGCTTAGTTTTGAAAGCGTGTCTTTAAACATTTTTTTTCCGTGGAGATTTTTCGAGGAATTTTTCAGGTGCTTATATCATTGCTAGAGTGTTTATTGATTTTTCTTCAAAATGTACATTGGTCAGTGGAAATCTAAAGTCATTCGACAACAATGAATGATTTATTCGAATTTTCATTGTATCGTGCGAAGAAGAAATATTTCATCGAGAATGTTGATTTAGGATTACGCAATGATTTTTCTTCCCCGTTCGAATTTTCTCAGTAAATACACGAGGGCGTCTACTTCAAACGAGTTTACTTATCAACATACCTATGAAAACATGAGTTGGCGCTGACTAGGTATTTTGACGTGTGCACGTATAATATGGCCGAAGCGTGAATATAGCTAAGCCGCGTTTCGAATAGAACGATAAATAAGACAAGTGTTATGGTCTACTATCTCTGCTGAAATCAATTCTATAAATGAGATGTTGTAACTGTATATTTATTATGAAATAAATGAATAAATAAGTAAATGGGCTGACTATGATGGAAAATTCACGACATCAACAAAAAGTGTATCTTCAAATTTAATGAAAAATCAGTCGTCTTGATAGTTAATAAAAACGCAAGAAGAGTGAAAAATCGATTTTCTTAACAAATATAAATTTAGACGCCGAGCACGAGAATATTATCAAGACAATTGCGCAATAACGCACGATTTATACGTATTTTTTGAATATTCGTATGTGACTGACGTTAATGAATTACCCGTGTAACACCATCTTTCCACGTCCAAGCGGTATGTCTTCTGTGCCGCAGGTATTATAATATGTGTAGACAACTTCATTATCTATGTGAGAACGAATTTAAATGAAGATTTTTGGTAGCTGGTTTGATATTAGATGTGGCGTCCGTTTAGTCCGTTACAGCGGTTTCTCATCAAACGATAGGCGGTTTTGTTGATTTTATCTTCAACACGTCACAATAATAAAATAACGTCTCTGTAAGTATTTCCTTTTGTTCCTTTTTATTCTAAATTGTTCTAAGGTACGTTATTGCAGATTGAAACCGATATCCTGAGGCACGCGAATATCGGTTTTTCAGTCGTTTCAATATAAGAAAATCCCAGACAAAAAATATAAAAACCACAAAGAAGGAACAACATCGATAAGACAAAATTAAGAATGCCGTACACACACTTATTACGTATTCCCGGAGAAGAAAAATGTCAGTAAATGTATCTTAAAAATATTCATCCATAACAAGAGACACCGCGAATGTTATTTCAATTTCCGGAGCTCACCCCATTGTAAACAAATTTTACGTATTTTCATATCAATGATAATATTCGTACTAACATGTTTTTGTATTTTTGTGTACGTGTCCGTGGCACTATATACGTAGCGTGACATCGTGATGTTGTTCAATATATAACATAAATGTAAATAATATCATGCACAGTTTCTTTGTTTACCTAATGAATCAAAGAGATAATAATCCTGTATATTTGTCATGAACAAAAAAAAAGTTAAAAAATATGTTTACCGAATCTAAGATGGCAAAGTTGTGTGATTGACCATTCCATATATTCTGCTGATTTCAAAGGCGATCATTCATCAAGATATTCTTGTATAATTCAAATCTACACAATGTTGGATCGAAAATGTTACCACTCTTTTAAAATTTTCCAAAAATC
The DNA here is from genome assembly GCA_030522625.1 of Copidosoma aretas. Classification (NCBI taxonomy): domain Eukaryota; kingdom Metazoa; phylum Arthropoda; class Insecta; order Hymenoptera; family Encyrtidae; genus Copidosoma; species Copidosoma aretas. The sequence continues at coordinate 18,771 of JAPYYV010014926.1, forward strand.
CAAAGAAAAGCTAGACCGAGGCCAATTCTCGCTAAAAATCAATTAACATCCCATTCTTTGGCTTTTATCGCATCAATACTATTAATTTCCTGAATTAACACATGATCCAATCATAAAAATATTAATAACGTGCGTATGATTACTGGATGAAAGTTTGTTTATCTCCGGATAATCAAACAACAACTGCATGATTGTATTCTGCAAAATCAGATGAAAAGTACGAGCAAAATACAGTTGCTCCGCGTCAATCGTCGGTTGGACTCTGTGTTTTCGAGCGTGACGTAAAACATGTATGGATAACGAAGAAAAAATTAAAAGAACGAGCGTCACCTGGCTAATGTATACGCAAGTCCAGGGTCTCGGCGGCGGACGCTGAACCGGGACGCTTTTTGCGTCTCCGAAGAAGATTGTGCGATGACGCGGGCGAGTGTTGTTCTCGCGAAACTTTTTGGAAAATTCAAACGAAGCGGCCCGTGACGATGAATAATTTGGCACGAATCGAGTATTAGACGCCCCCCCCCCCCCCCCCAATAAATCACCACGAAACGCGTATACAGCCAAGGACGATGACCAGGCGTCCATGGGGGGGACCCGAAACAACGAAAGTTCACCTCGACTTTGCAGCAAAATTATACGAATGTTCTTTGCAGCGACGTTGACAGCCGCGTGACTTTCCGTTTTCACTGCCCTATACGATTGGCCGTCGAAATGGTGAACAGCAGTCGTTGTCGGAGCCGTCGTTGAAATCAAAGTCGAAGGGAACTGTCGTTGTTTCGCACCCCCCCCCCCCCCCCCCCCCCCCCCCCACCACCCCCCCCCCCCCCGGGCCCCCCCGGGCGCCCCCCCCCC
>JAPYYV010014929.1:0-12715 GCA_030522625.1 Copidosoma aretas
TTTGCGGGTCGGGTTAAAATAATCCTAGGGGCCTGAAATTTTTTGTGCACGAGTTTTTAGGTGCATAGAAGAGATTTAGGCCCGGCACTCATCAAAATAGTAAAAAAAAAAAAATTAACGTCCACCCTAATATGCATACACACTTACATAATTGAAAGTATTTCATTATGTCGCACAAACGAACGAAAAAACAGAAAAAGTAGTTTTCGTCACAAATGTGCATCTCTCCAGGGGTCCCTGGACCTGAGGGAGCTTGCGAAGCAACGCCTGAGGGACCGCTGGGATCTCTTTGGTCGGATGCACATGAGTAGCGAATATTATTTTTCCTACCGAGGGTGTACCGGGGTTGCAAAAGTGCCCCAAGTAGGATAAAACGTTTCTCAGGCATTTTTAAAACCCTGTTGCACCATCAGAAGAAAAAAAAGAATCCGCCAATTATGTTAAGACCAGTGGGATTCCTGGACCCGAAGGTGCTTGCGAAAAAATCTGGAAAGATGAACATTTGGAACCAAAAATAATATTATTATAGGACAAGAAGCACGGCAAGCCCTTTGCACTCTCCGGCCGCAAGATCTTCCTATATTATATAGATGTATGGTTTTAGGGCAAGTACTAGCTCCGCCCACTCCCCTCCCTACTCCTTCCAACCCCCCCCCCCCCATAGCACCCCACAACACTTATTTTTCGTTTTTTTGTGAATTTTGACTACACTATTAATTTCTTAGGTATCTTATAAACTATTCAGTCACACTTTTTATAGATTTTAGGTTTGAGAGTTTTAAGTAAAGTATACAATTTTAGTCCAATTCAAATAAGTCATTGAAAAAAGTGACTATAAAACCTTATATAATTTAAAAAAATATCTTGCTATATTACAAAGTTGTATGATTTCAGGGAAAGTAGAAGCATAAAAATTGTTTCTATTCATCCCCTACCCAACGCATCCGCTCATCATTATCTCTATTTTATTTTTCGTTTTAATTATTATAGGATTAAATTAGGCAATAATGATGATGGAAAAACATATTTTGAAGAGGGCGGAGAACTAATATTTGCTTCTGCGAAAATAAGTTATTAAAATTTAAGTAACCAATGCATTAAAATCACACACGTAATTATTTTTTTAAGTGTTCTGCTCTTAAGAAACTTTTACCGCAATCTTGGCAAATTTTGTTTTCAATTTTTTTCTTACGGCATTTCATATGCCTTTGTAAGTAATGATTTCTTTTGAAAAAACTGTCATATTGTGTACATTTACGATTTTTTTATACCATTTTACATTCTTCAATATGACGGGAATAATTTTTTTTTTCTATTGTAATAAATTTACATAAATTAAGACGAAAAAACTTCTTTGTATGAATTTTTTCAAATGTTAATAATGATTCTCCGCTTGAAAATTTCAGTTTACACGTTTAACATTGATAAGATTTGTTTTTATGATGACATTTCTGAATAAAATTGATAGTGAACGAATGTTTAATGATACAAAAATGAAAAGTTTGTCACTTTAATTCTTATCATAAGATAATAGATTTTGCTTGTTTTAAAAAAAAAACTTGGAAGTAAAATTAATAACAGTAATAAACTTTTGTTGTAATAAGTCCAGTTATGGTATTTATCTAACTTCGTTACAAGAAAGTTTATCGTAGCCTTTTTATATTTGTAATTATGTAATAATTACCGTAGTTAATTTAATTGTACTCAAAACTACAATTACACAAAATTTCCGAAAACTATTCAAATTCTCTGTTGGAAAGTCCATGTGAATATTTTTATCTGTTCAATCTACTTTTGTGTGGGTTGCATAATCAATACTGTAATACTTTAACAACTTTCCTCGCATATTACACAAAATTTTATTGTTCGAAAAATGGTCGTATTAATTATGGGATATTAATATAGCACTAATTGACTTAGAATCATCAATGTAATTAAAAACTTTAGAACATACATCATTTGTTTTCCACTTTCGTGGAATTTTGAAAGTTTCAATTTTTTCTTCTCCTATGTGCAATAATAATGACGAGAATTTTTCATCTATTGAACGAATATTAGTTTTTAAGTAAAAAATATAAAATAATTGCCAAAGATTCGAATATTTTATAGTTTTTTGAATGATATCAATCCTGTGACCGTTTTTGACTACTGGAAGAATTTGAAAAAAGTCACAACCCAAAAGTATTAATATAATCCCGAAAGGTTTTAATCATGAGACAGATCTCTCAAAGTTCTATAAACTGTTCATAATGCCTTTTTGGAATCATAGAAACTTTGTCTTAAATAATTAATTCTACTTTTCGCGATTCTTGTTTATTTGATTCAAGCTGGAGAAACGAACTCTCTACAGTACTTAAATATAAAGGAAGTCTTAAATTCTGTAAGTGTTCATTCCCTTAGAAAGTATTGTGTAATGAGCCCTTATGCAATGTCAAATATTACTGTGTATATGAAGGCAATATTGAATAAGATTGACAAAGAAACGAATACAATTTATCGTTAGTATTATTCGTGTTTCTATGCACTATCGTTTGCTTCATAAACAATGAAAAAGTGTTGAAGAATAACAATAGTATAATAGCAGACCCGGAGGTAGTGCTTGACGGCTCTGGCAGCGATTGACCTAGTGAGGCACTGTAGTGCTTTGGCCGAGGTAGATCCAGAGTGAAGGCGGTAGAGCGACTCTGGTAGGGTAAGAACCAGAGTGGGCGCTATTAAGCGACTGACTAGCTAAATGGCAGACAGGACCTTTTATAACCAAAATTTTCTCTTTCCTGGAATTTCCCACAGCGGCGGAAGTTCCATGGTAGTGGCGGAGGAAACGGCCGCTAAGATCACAAGTTTTCCGAGAGCCACCTCTGCGAAGTTTTTCTCCGCCACTCGAATTTGAGCGCATTATCTCACGGAACTCGGCATATTGCGCACCATTCTTCCGGACCTCCTATGCTAGAGAGAGGAGCAGGGGACTGGCTTGTCCTTCGCTGCCGTCTCTCTTTACAATCTCGGCAAAGTTACAAGATGTTTTACAACTAAATATTAACAATAATCAGGCGCTCGGGCCGATAATAGTAGTAGAAATCATACCTTACATATTGAATCAAATTGCTCAAAACTTTAATAAAAGAAGACGCTGATTTGGCGTTTCGTTATATTGGTGAATTATAAAAAGTTGATACCTTGCAGTAGCGCTAATACTTGATTGAATTATGTTTCAGCGGGTTGGGGTAAGTAAAAGTAAGACTAGTATAATGAATAATATTAACTAAAAATCATTCAACTCAACATTACTTACGTTTACTTATACTGTAACAAAATCGTTTATTATGTCGTACGAGTCACCTTAAGGCTCTCGCGTCGTTATAGTTATTGACAAAGACGTTATCATTGCTGATAAAACATCCATAGTTAAAAAAAGGAAGGTACGCATGTGTAGATATAATCTCTTGCATACATTGGTCCCTGTACAAGAAATGGTAAGTGGTAGGTGAGAAAAAGGTATAGGTGAAATAGTACGGAAGTAAGCTGTACGTTGCTCTAGCTCTGTTGTCATGGTGAAGCCGGGACTCTTCTACTAACTCATTTGCGCTCCTAGAGCCAGGCGGCATTTGCACAGATTAGTAGTAAAAAACACCGGAACTGAGGTGGTGAGTGCAAAAAAAAACAAATTAGTAAAACGTCGAAAACAAGGTAGTAAAGAAACTGTTCTGACGTTACAATATATTTCATGATGTAAAAAACGTAAGGTGTATTTCAAAGCAGCGATTGTATCAAATAATTACAGGCCTGTCATGTTTTTCGAAATATTAAATTAATCGATATGTGTGGAGTGTTCTATATTGAAGTTAGCAATGATTATAAACGGGCTTATCTGATTCGGTATGTATTCAATAAGGCAAAAAGAGAGTCAAGCAGGTGAGTGTTTGATGTCCATATACTAGCACATCATATTTCATATATCATCTTATATAAGCCATGACAATAAGTATGGACAGCTAATCATAAGAACATAAATCATAATATTCGTCCCAAATAATTATTTCTACTATACGTGATTTTTGTTTATCTGATTTAAACTGGAGGAACAAACTCTCTGCAGTACTTTAATCTTAAGGAAGTCTTAAAGTTCGGTGAGTAGTCATTCCCTTAGAAAGTAAAATAAAGTCAATTCCTGTCCAAGCCAAGTTTAAAATGTTGTTTCCAATGATAAGAAATAGAAAATCTCTTTATAAAAATGTTTTTCTAGATTCACCAGGACCCTTGACAAAAAAATTTTGTTTCCAAATTTTATTATTTTTTATAAAATTAGATTTTGATCATGGCTCAGTTCTGAAAACATTTCATGAACTTTATATTTAGAAAACATAATTTAATGTTTGTCACTATAGAAATTTATTATTATAGATTATGTTGGTTTTGGCAAATTGAAATCTTTACAAAACAAGTTTTCAGACATAAAAATTTCGTTTAAATGTAGAAGAGACTTATTTTAATTATCTTTAAAATCTTCTAGAAAAATTTTCTACTATTTGTTCCAAATAATGTTACCAGAAAAAATTTCAGACAAAATAAATAAGAGCAAGTGAGTCAACCCAAAAAAAAGGACTGTACTGATTTTTTATAAATGCACTCTGTAAAATATGCTAAGTTGAATTCGGTTATTTATTATCTGAAATCACAATATACCACGTCTGTGTATGTATCTGAAGTCCTAGCCTAAGAAATCGTTTTTTACTGTTCTATTCATTTTCCAAATAGAAGTTAAAAAAGAAGAATGTTCTTCAAATGATATTAAAAAAAAAAAAAAAAAATCAAAATATTTGTAAATAAAAAAAAGTTCAAACATCTTTCAATAATTTTTTTCATTAAAGAATTAATCTTTTTTAAGCTTCTTTGAAAAAAAGCCAAAGACTGCTCATCTAATAAAAAATTTTTGGAATTCATAAGATAATTATTAATACGATTAATTTTATAAATACTAAAAATTGGAAGGTTGGCGCGCGCAGCGTAAAAGAGTTTACTGATTTATCAAATAATTGTTAAAAATTTAATACCGATGACTTTAACGGGGTATTTAAGGTTATAATTGATACACGCACACGCACATATATATATATATATGTAAAGAGTGTGTTAAATTTGCATCAATAACAATAAACAAATTTGTTTCTCTGTAAAATAAAGGTTAGTTGATTACTATTTACAAGGGCTATTTACAATAATAACAAAGTTACCTGTAAAATAAAGAAACGACAATTAAAGTATATTATTATCACTTTTTTAACTCACTCGTTTAGCACTCTTAGCCGAGTTTATCTATTAATTACTTTTATGATAAATCTTCAAAATTATCTCTCTTCATTACTGTAGTTCTTCCAACGTACTTATTTTATGACTTCACTCTCTCAAAATTTTCTAATCATCCTAGAGTTAATTGAAAGAGAGTTAATTGAAGAAGACGTGCGTAGAATATGAAGCGCGGCAGATTTGAAGAAAGAAAGCCTACTTTCTTTATATATATATATACATATATTTATATATATATATACATACAATATTTACGCAATCATTGTAATTACAGAAATAGTTATAAGCCTTTGTTATTTTTGGTAATTTTAAAATCAATCATAGATATAAGTTTATATTAAGATATTATTTCGAAATTCTTTCTTAATATTTGAAAATGTGAATGGTTTTTTTAATTATTTTTTTATTTCTTGTATAGCCTTCTACATTGTCTTTGTTTGTTTCATAACTATTAAAAATTCTTGTCCTCTTATATTAGCACAAGTCTTATTTTGAATTGAGTAACTTATGCACTTAATTAAACGTACAACAACGTTTTAAAATTTATTTTTACATTTACATAATTATAATTTATAACGCATTACATATTTTTGTACTTTTAATCTTTACTGTTGTGCCCTATTTACCTACAGACATATCTTATATTTGCACATAAATCATCTTTCTCCTGCATATCTCTCTATTGTCATTTAATCCTACATTTCTGACTGCTATTATTATTATTTTACTTATTGTTTTTTTACCTCCTTACGTAGCAATGTGTGCTTTATAAATTTTTTTCTTTTATTGCAGATCCTACAGGCCATCACTTAAAAACTTCTAAACTCACCTATATCTATTTATTTTTGCTTTATTTGTCTCTCTGCTTTATTCTTTTTTTAAATTTTACGGATGATAGAGTTGTCAATTACCATATAGTTTTTTTGTATTTTCTGATTGACAAAAGTCTTTCTTTCCTTTATAAAATTATCTTCAATTTTGTCAAGTCTATTTTCCTTCGTTGTTTTTTTTTATAAATCCTATTGTTTTCCAATCCTCTACTTTTTCATTCACAACCTTAACTTTGTTGCCTATATTATATGATTTTTATTGGTAAAGTCTGTTAATTCTTCAATTAGGCATAAATAAGGCGACCTGCTCTTGTCTATTTTTGTTATGTCCAAAAAAGTGAATTTATTCCCTTTTATATATGCCTAGATCTAGGTTTACTCTTCCCGCCTCCATTTTTTATATATATCCTGGTGTATTTAAACTCAACATGATATTTGTAAATTATAATCTATTTTCCTCTTTTTTTTATGCTTATCTCTCTCAGATGTACGTCGTTTAAACGTCCTTCTACTCTTCATCTGCCTTGTAGATTTGATAGATTCTTGCTATTTCATACTTCTTGATAGTATGTGTGCTAGTCTATGAGATATAAAGTATGTTTTTAAATTCAATTATTCAAATTATTAGCAGATTCATGAAACAGTTTTCCATAATTCTGTCTTCTGTGACCTATAATTTTTTTTATTTTTACATAGACATTCTTTTATTCAATAATGAATATATCCTCGTAAAATCTTTTTTGGCATTGCTATCGATTCCAATACTCCTCTAGTCGTTCTCCGTATAACATGCATCATTGTTGTCTTGTGACATATTTTTAAAAGAATTTTTTCGTGCCTCTTTTCTTATCACCATCCCTTTAGTTTTTCTGTTTTTATTTTTTAATAGCTCTCCAAAAATTATTTGAAATTTTGCTTTCTGCTACTTTCCTTAGTTTCCTTTGTTTTGTTTAATTTTTTCATCTCTTATTATTCTATTCAATGAATTTATCGATAATCCATATTTTTTGCTAAATTATTGTAGAATCCTATTTCTCAATTTGCACTAATTTGTAGCTTTATATATTTTATCGTTTATAGTTCCTCTGCTGCCTGTGTAATTTGATTACGTAACCTGTTCTACTTTTTTGTGATATTTATTCCATATGTATTTTCGCCTACTTGCGCGCTATGATTGCCAATTTTCCAATTATGCATATTTATGAGATAAATTATTTTGGTAATTATCATATAAATATATAAAATTTCTTATAATGATAATGAAGTTTTCTTTTATTTATTGAAGTAGCTTATAATTTCTTTATTCTTCAATTTAAAAAATAAATATTAAAATATATTTTAATTTCTTTTTTATAAACATATCAGATTTTTTTTATGCTGTTTTGGAAATATATCTTTTAAAAAAACTTTTTATTTCAAAAATGATTGAACATTAAAAAAAACTATTGCTTGGGCTAGGACATCGTCCAGATACACAGACGTGATGGATTATGATTATAGATAACAAAGAATCTACCTTAACTTAGCACGTATAACAGAGTGCATTTATATAGAACAAATATGATACTGTGATTTGAGTTAACTTACTGGCTCTTTTTTAAAAATGACCATTACTTAAAATACTCATGAAACAACTATAAAACCTATAATTAACATATTAAAAATTATCGGACTTTTAAATAAATTTCATCGTATCTATATTACATTAATATCAGATCATCTATATATCTATATTAGTACAATAATTCTGTCGATTGAATACATTTATGCTCTTTACTTTTTTTTAACACTATTCACACATTTTATGCAATGACCACCATTCTATTTGAAAAGCTTTTATAATTTCTAGTGATTTTATGATTTTTTCTTTAGCTTAAGAGATTCCCTACTATTGCGAATATTTTTACTGCGTAAATCCTAATGTTTGGTTATTATAAACAAAATTTTTCTTTTCGATGTACTGTGAGATTTGTAAATGAAGTTTGAAAAATTTATTACAGACTTATAATTTGTTACATTTAAGTAATTCATTTTTTGTTTACAGGTATTCGATTTTAATTTTTTTTCATAATTACATATAATGTAATTTTTATTTATAAAATAATTGTGTATAGATATAGACAGTATAACATTAATTTTCAGCTAAATCTTATTTTTCAAAGAATATACTAAAGAAAAATTATTTAAATGTGTTGAATGTAAGAAAAGTTTTAAAAGATTGACACATTTAAATAGACATAAATATTCATTTAGAAAAAAGGACAGAATAAAAAATTTTTTTTAAATGTTTTAAGGGTTTTAAAAGATATAATGGTTTGAGACGGCATATAAAATGTTACAATGTAAAACAAATTGAACAAATTATTGTTTAATTCATAAAACTGTTTTAATTGTCCATTATTTTTTAACTTCTGTAGATAGTTTAAAGAGCTAACGTTACTGCTAAATGTTTCAATATTACATAATCAACATATTGGTACTAATAGATACATTTTTTCTACCCTTATTTTATTTTATTTATCTTTATTTATTATAATTACAATCTTAAAACATTTAAAAGTGCATAATCTCAATAAAACCTAATTATAAAATCCTATCGATGAATTTATAATTAAATTAAGTGAGTGCAAAATGAGCAAGAGGTAATGAGGAGGCGAAGAGAAGATGGGCTTAAACTGGGGGAAGGTATAAGGGAGGTGGAGGGGGAGATGAGTGGGAGCAGGAGGGAGCTAACCCAAAAGGATGAGTTCAAAATCACGTGAAAATGAACGGATAACTACGTAATTTGAGCGGGAGGTGAAGGAGAGCCGGGGGGGAGGTAAGGGGTAGCGGGGGAGGCTAGAACTCATTTTTGTCCCTACAACTATATAATATAGGAAGATATATATGGGGCAATCAACGCCAACATAGAGCAAAAAAAAACTTTTTTCTCTTCAAACTTGGGGAATAGATAGCACTTGATAAGGAAACATTCCCTTAATTATTTTGGATTTTTTCACCCACGCAATGACCTTGCATGACCTTCAAAAGTTTGAGATATTTTCTTCGACCCTTATATTTCGCATATTCTTGCGAAAAAAAGTGTGAAAATAAACACTCCGCCCATATTTCTACGACAACTATTTTTTTTTACCGCAGAATACGATAAGAATATTTAAACGATATTTGAGGGTAGTATTTACCCTTATTTTAAGGGCTAAAAAGTTTAAACTGAAATTTCCCAAAAACGCCGTTAAATTTTTTTTTCATTTTTTTCTTATTTGTTAGATTTTTTTATGTACTTTTAAATAGTTGTCGTAGAAATATGGGCGGAGTGTTTATTTTCACACTTTTTTTCGCAAGAATATGCGAAATATAAGGGTCGAAGAAAATATCTCAAACTTTACTTTTTTTCGCAAGAATATGCGAAATATAAGGGTCGAAGAAAATATCTCAAACTTTCAAAGGTCATGCAAGGTCATTGCGTGAGTGAAAAAATCTGAAAACATTATAGTAATGTTTCCTTATCAGGTGCTATCATTTCCCCAAGTTTAAAGAGAAATTTTTTTTTTTTCTCTAATTTTGCGTGGAATGCCCCATATATATATATATATATATATATATATATATATATATAATAGTAGGGCTTCGCCCCCTGCACGCTCCGCGCGCCAACTCCCTTATATCATTTTTTCTATTCTCATGACTGAATAATAAATACACAAGTTTATTTTTTGATACACACATAAATGTGTGTGCAATTATAGTTAATCAAGGCGATCTCTTTAAAATTCGCTAAAATTTTGAACAAATAAAGTCAATAAATTAAATGATTTCACTAATTTATCAAATAATTATAACTAATTGAAGTCTGATAAGGACTCTTTTTGTTATTAAAGGTTGATATTGATACATATGTACATGTACATAATTTTAACGCATTCATTATTATTCGAAAAACTATAGTGAACCTTTCTTTGGTTATTTTTTATCATTTTATAATCAATTATTGATATAAGTTAATAGTAAGTTATTATTTTAAACTACTTACTTTATATTTGTAAATGTAAATTTTTTATTTAATTATTTTGCCATTTCTTGTATCGATTTTTATAGACGTCTACATATCCTTTTCTAGTTTTATAACTATTAAAAATTTATATAGCCTTGAATTATTGCTAATTTTATTTTTAATATAGTATAATGCATAATTAAATAAACATACTACAGCATTTTAGAAATTCTTTTTTCATCGTTAAAATATTCTAAATTATGACGAATAACATATCATTGTACTTTTAATCTTAACCCTGTAGGTTTGATGGCCCAATTATCGATCGTCTTTTGAAAATTTTCAGCAATCTAATGTAATATTAAATGTATGCTGAATAATTTATTTGGAAATTTAGTGAATATTGGTTGTGTAAGTGATTTAGTACAAGTGTAAATTTTTGTGCGTTGTAAAATCAATTATTGAATTTATCATCAATACAAAAAACAAAAACTATTTTTTGGCTCTATTATCGAGCCTTGAAAAATGCCATGAATCTATTATATAGCCCCTTTTATCGAGCCCCTTCAAGCCCAATATTTACATGGTTAGACCGTCAGTATATCAAGATAAGCATGTATTATATGAAAATTAATGAGTTTTGTTCATATTATAAGTACGGAAATCGATATGTCGCAACAAAAACAAATTAAAAAAAACTTAACAGGAGAAAAAATGTAGGTTAGGTAAAGGTTTCTAGTACTGAATGCAGAGCCTCGATAATAGGCGCGCTATAGCAACAGTGAACCTATGATCGACTTTATTGCTAATAAATACCAGAGAAAACCAAAATTGAAAAAAAATTGCCCACCATATTATTGACACCTATTTTAATATCACCATCACATTTACATCGTACACGTTTCAAATGCAGTCTATCTATAAACGACAGTAAAATATGCATTTTCTTACAGTAAAATATGCATTTTCTTAAGGTTTTCGTTTAGGGATCGGACGTAAACTGATGCAAGCCTACTCGTATAACTCGTATCGCGTGTTGAATGTTCATGTGAACAGTGATTTGCTAATTTAAGAATTTGATAGGCTACATTAATAAATTAAGTTATAAAAAATAATAATTCGTGTATATACATAAGCTTATTATCCATATTTTTGTACTAAAAGTTGAGACCTTCGATAATAGGGACAGGCTCGACAACAGGGACATCTACCCTAGTGCCTTATTTACCGACATAAATATCTTATATATTCACATAAATTATCTTCCTCCTGCATATTTTTTTATTATCTTTTAATCCTATATTTCTGACTGATATTATTATTGTTTCTTTTTTTCCTCTTTACATAGCAAGTTTTGTTTTTTGTTTTTTTTATTGCAGAGCCTATAGTCTATCACTTAAAAACTTTTAAACTAACTTATATGTTTTTTTTTCGTTTTATTTTTCTCTCTCTGGTTTATTATTTTTTTTTTTAACATTTTACGGAGGATAGGCTTGTCAATTATCATATAGTTTTTCAGTGTATAATGATTGACAAAAGTCTTCCTTTCTTTTGTAAAATTACTTTAGATTTTCTTAGATTCATTTTCCTTTGTTAATCTTTTTATGAATCCTACGTTTTCCCATTCTCTACTTTTTTATGAACAAATTTAACTTTTTTGTCTATTTTGTATGATTTTTATTGATTAAGACCGTTAATTCTTTAATTAGGCATAAATAATGCCATCTACTCTTGTTCATTTGTATTATGTGCTAAAAGTAAATTTCTTTCCTTTTTCTTATGCCTATTTATAGGCTGACTATTACTGCCTTTATTTTTTTTAATATATTTTTCCTCTTTTTCTTTCCTGTTTCATTCACAAATCCATGCCCCTCCCTCCCGCCTCTAGTTTCCATGTATATAAGTGTGTCTTTGCACTTAAACTCAACAACATATTTTGAATTTGCCTTCTATTTTTTCTGTTTCATATGCAAGTCTCCGCTACGTATATGCAATATTATTTTATAATTTAGTCGATAAAAAATATTGTTTGATTTGAACTTTCTACTTTAGCTCTTTTGCTTAAGCAAAAAACTGCTTTGACTGCCTATCACACCCTACCTGTCATTTTTTCTATGTGTCACGAAAATTTTTTTTAATAAGCACATTGATGGGTCCATGTCCTCTTTTAAAACTTCCAACGCTTCTAATTCAAATTTAAACAGATCTGTTTTTATCCTTCTTGATTCAAAAATTAACATTTATTTTGTGTTTACTTTCAGTCTATTTTTTGTACCATATTCATCGAATCACTTTCTGCATATGTTTTGTATCTTCAAAATGCTCGGCGCCTACAACAAAGTTATCAGATAATTTAAGACAGTAAATTTTGGGTTTGCCTACTGTTACACTTTTTGTATCATTTTACATCCACTTATCGTCTATATTCTCTACAAATTAACTTAAAAGTACGGGTCTCCATGGGCACTCTTGCATCACCTCTTTCAGTGTTTTGAATAAATTTATTAGCTCCTGGCCGTAACTACCCGTTATTTGTACATTTTTAGGTTCTTTTGAACATTCTTTTTATTTTCATACCTATTACTCTCAT
>JAPYYV010014933.1:0-10714 GCA_030522625.1 Copidosoma aretas
CATACATACAATTACATATTCCTCAATTTGTTGCTGCCCTGCGAGGTAGCCCGCATATAAAGTCAGTCTAGCTACCGCATGCTCTCGAGCCACACGTCGATGCTTGCGAACAGACTCACGCAGCCGAGAGAGATAGACGCTCTCTCGCAATCGCTCTATTTCTGTCAATAAAGTTTTAGTCAAGTCAATGTCAGAGTCTTTTTTTTGGTGCATTCCTCAGTTCCTTCAGGATCTGAGGATTTTATCCCATCCGGCGCCGCTCTCCTTTTCTCTCATCATACAGTCCGCTCGATGATTAACACAATGCATAAGCAAAAAAATACATTTGGTGGCCCTACCAACAACAAAAATTTCCTCCTACACATCATCTCCAAAGCACTTACATCGCCAAAGTTGAATTCCATCATCAGTTCTCCTCCTTCCCACCCTTAAACATCTACAATACGTAACGATTTATTGAACTTGGACGGAAATTCGAGAGTTAAAAGAATAAGCTCAAATTGCATGTAACATTTTACACTCGTTATTTTTTTAATTCAAGAATCGTTATGTGCTTATGATTCCAGATATCGTAAAAATGTAGTATTAATAATTTTTGCTGCAAAATCTGTTATTAACAAACTCAATTTATCATTTTTACCGTGGTTTGACGGTAATTGTACTATTGCAGTAAAATTTTTCTCAGTTGGTAGTACATTTTACCGCCAAGTTGCGGTAATTTTCTCTCCGACGTTAAAAGTCGATAACGAATCTATGGTATAAATTATTAAACCTTATTCAACAATTTTGGTTATTATTAACGTAAGCATCTCTATCATCAACGGATTCCTATCACCAATTTTGAACGTTATTTTTCTTCGTTCAGGGGCAAAATTTCCGTAGCCGTGGTTCTATGAGAAAAAGTATAGCCACTGACTGAGTTGATCTGTCATGGAAAAATTATCGTGAAGCTTTGGTCAGGATTATATTAACAATGAGCCGATAACAACTTTACCGTAGCTTTTCAGAAAAAATCATTCGAGGAACTTGTTTCTCACGCCAAAAGTCTGTTCTCGATTTTTCAACAAATCACCCAGAAACAGCGTGTCTCCTGGACTTTTCGACTTATAACTCACAAGCAGCAATGTCCGGTAATATTATCGGGATGGCTCACACACATTATTCAAGCGAGCAAACGAGTCAATAAGCGCTCGCGTTTCCCCCTTAGTGATGCATAATATACCTCTATCAGGTATACCACGCGCAACAAAGCTTTGCTACTGATGCTGCGACACACTATACTGTATACATCTATACACGTGTATGCTTCTGCAAAGACCCCTTACCCTACGACCTGATGATGTTTGCTCGCAACGGAGGCGTATACGCGTGTATATACATGTATATATGTGCAGTGGTACACCTCCTTTATGGTTTTACTTACGAAGCTGCAGTGCAGGTATACGTACCACGCGTATGACGTGTGCATCAAGGAGCTTTATTTCCAAACAATGGTTTGTGTATGTATGTATTGCTCCTGCTCTTTTTTTATCTCCTCCCCATATACCACCACCTCAGTGGATCGAGTGGCTACTTTTACATTTCGTTCGCGTGCACGTGAGTCCTTTGACGACCTGTACCTGCGCGTCGGGTGTAGAGCTTTGCGCGATCGATTCGATTTATTTCCGAGTCTGATGTACGCCCTATTATGCGCCAGTATACGCGCTGCGTTTATTCACTTGGGTCGTCCTCGTCGCCGGTCGCCAGCAGCAAGAGGCTTTGTTATGCGTTACACTGTAAAGTGATCGAAGCACCCCATTATATTTTCTGTATGTGTCAATACTACGCGGAAGTATGTAGATTTTATCGTCTCTGATGCACTTGCTTTGTACTTTATTTATGAAATTTTTCAAAATGGTCATGTACATAATATATGATTGTGATTTTTTGTACGTTTTTATTTCACTCGTGTGGAGTTTGTCATTAGCTAAATTAATTTTACAGTATTTAAAGCATGGATTACAATGAAATATAGAGTAAACATATTTTATAAGACTTTTTCTAAGTTTTTCTAGTACACCGACAATTTACAGAAATTGAATACAGATCGGATATCAAGTAACCGTCTACCGTTCATCGTCTGACTTGACTCGTCTGATTCTATACTTAATTTTTCAAACGATAGATTCTCGCTTAGGTTGCGATGGCAAATACTTACAACTCAAAAGTTAAATATAAACAATGTGCACACATAAATTATTAAAATACACTATTACCAAAACTAAAAAGTAGAAAATAATTTGTTTACTGTATGAATGATATATAAAAGCGGAGGTCGGCAATGGTGTATGTTTTTTCATAAACTATTAAATAGCTTGGCGATTCTCAGATCTATCAAACACACATACAATGAAAAGATTTTTTTTTTACTTTTCATGTAATGATTCAAACTTACCTACACAATTTTTTTCTATTTTTTTGTCTGAAATAAACAATTTAAAAAAATAATTTTCGAACAATTGGAAAAAAACCCTCGTAATAACGACTTTGATGAGATGAAAAAGAAATACATCGTGCTTATTAAATACCGTTGGACCAAACACTTTTACCCGCACTCTACACTTATCGAGAAGCGGCGAACTTTGTTGCGTAAATCATTACATCCTCTGAAGAAAAGTTTCGCGACAGCTTCTCCATGAAAGCATCGAGCGATTGATTTAAAGTATCGTCTTAAATTTTAACCACTTCCTCCCGGCTGCGTGGCGAAGTTTAAAATTCACGGCAAGGACACTGCAATATTCATGACGGGACATTTGCATGGTTAATGGAAGACAAACGGCGCGAATCCTTTCGACAACAGTGCCCGCGATGAGTATCTCTGCGGAATTTCGTTCCTACGCTTGAATCAAACTCGCTGCCAGTAATATCGCCGCAGTCCCTAATCGTGTTTCTCTTTCTCTCTCGCGCTACGCAAACGCATTACCAGCGCCCTGGATGCGTGTATTTTGCTATGAAATTAAAATACGCTTCCGCCTCGTGGGTCCGTGGAAATATGAAGATTAAGAAACGCGATATTTTAGCGGAAAAGAGAATGAGGCGCTCACGAAGTTTCTTCTGCGCGCGGTGGACGGAATTTTTCTTTCGTGTTGCGAGATCGCTGGAAAAAGGAGAAGGGGGAGCGGAACTGCGCGTCAAATTTTCGGTAAACATTGCAAATTTATAGCCGGATCAAGTTGACGACAACCCTCCCCCCCCCGCCCTTCTTTTGTGTAGGTGTATCAGTCAACTTCAAAAATACATGAGTATTTCTAATTTATTTTGGATACAATTAATTTCAGTAAATTGAGCTATTATTCAACTTAATCGAAAAGATAACAAGTGGCCGAATTTAATAGGAAAATACGCTGTACTGCTACATTTTTTACCAAAAATAAGAGAATAATTACAACGTAAAAGTTTGTTATTTTTTATTTATTCACACAGTTTTTTAGTTTTTTGCTCTTTGGTTTTAAATGATTGTACTGTCAACAAAAATGAATCAGAATAACAATATCCTCTGAAAATCCATGATTTTTTTAGGCTATTCATGGACCAACAATTTTTTCATGTACACGTTTGTCGTGGAATGCCAATTAAAAAAAAAAAAAAAAAAAAAAAAAACATTTACTATTTGGACCATTACGATTGTATATCAAATAAAAATGTGTTCACTGAGAGAAATATTTCATAATTTTTATCGTGATTGTCCCGGCAAAAATTACCGTGATGCACGGTAATCGTAGGACACAGTGATATCATGGGACTTTTTGTATCTAACTTGGACAATTTTTATCGTGCACAAGCAGTGGCAGACTTACGATTTTTCCGCCACAACGCCAAAGTTTCCTGCCGCCCATTATATGACAGCAAATTTTGATTTTTGAGAAATTAAATAATTTATGTAAAGATACTATTTTCTTGAATAGCATGCATTGTTTGAGAAGCTTTTGTAGAAAGAATACGCTTATTAGACGAAAAAAAATGGCGATACTGTATTTTCTGCGAGTGATAGCATGCGAATCAATGTGTACTATCTTAATTTTGATCAGTTGAAAGCTAGTTCAGAAAAATGATATAATTAATATGCATAAAAAATTAGTGAGTGCTTCAATTTTTTAATCCAGTTAGCGTTCATAAAATAACAGAAAGGTTAAATAAGCTTGTAAAAATGTGTCTGGAGGACTTGGAAACATGAAAAATTAGGCGTGGAATGCATGAATTTTTCATCCTATTTCGAAACAATAAAAAAGATAATCCTTGTCCGTTCGAAATGTGCATTCAACC
Source organism: Copidosoma aretas (assembly GCA_030522625.1). NCBI lineage: Eukaryota > Metazoa > Arthropoda > Insecta > Hymenoptera > Encyrtidae > Copidosoma > Copidosoma aretas. Next base: position 4,303 of record JAPYYV010014933.1, read on the forward strand.
ATTTGTGAATACAGTTTAACGGATCTTTATGCTATTGTATTTACAGTGTACTATCCATGTATTTACGCATGATGATCAGTAATTGTAGAGGCAAATGATCTTTTTCAGTACCTCGCAGAATACAAAATTATTAAAGATCTGGACAAGGTGACAAAAGACTAAGTGCTTTGGCTTGATCATGCATTGCAGCAGAGTTAAATAAATAGCTCAATTATGAGTAGAATAATAAATTCACTTCCATGAAAGCTAGAAAGATTTTTATCTAATTTGGTTTTAACTAAATTTATATGGTTTATTTTTTCTTAATATTTCAAAAGTAATATTATTAATTGATAATTTTTCATGCATGATTAAGTATACTGATATGACATCAACTAAACAAAAATTTGTTATTAAATTAGTTTTAAAAATTCAATATGTTTTCCGCCCCTTTTGTTACACTGCTGACTCTACGCCATGGCGTCGTTTGCGTAGGCGATAGTCCGCCAGTAAAAATTACACGCGTTCTTAAATATGTTTATCTGGATGTACCCATCCAAAAAAGCAAAACATTATAATTTATGCAAAAAAAAGCCAAACCTAAAAATGCGCTACATGCAGCTTCAGTCGGAAAAAGTATGTTATGAATTTTCGAAATTCCATACACATATAATATGCATACAATTATTTTTTCATGTTATTTCAGAGCGTACCGTCCTTAAATTGCAAACATAACGTGTTCACAAATATTATTAGACATATCTTTGCTACCACGTACGCGCTACTAAACTTTTACGAATGATGTTAAAAAAATAATGATATACATTGTTTTTTTTGGCCTAAGTGCCACTAATTTCAACCTAAGTTGTGCGGCCTACTAAAGTTCCATTCAATAACAGATTTTTAATACTTTTTATTAAAAAAATTTTGATTTAGTTAAAAAATAATTCTATCTTGTAAAGCATACGAATAAATTTATTCACTATTGCTCATTATTCTGATACACTCTTTCCTTATATTATTTATTTTTGAGATACTACAATTTTTTTTAAATCTTAACTTGAAACATGCACGATAATTCAATAATGTTTTTGCTAAATTATCATTACATTACATATATCAATTTTGGTAATAATTTTGCATAATTTTTTCAATTGTTTTTGATATAGATCAATCGCCACGATGTTTTTCGTACAATTTGGGTAACAAATTATAATCTCATTTTTAAAATAATTCCACTTTATGGAGCATAAAAATAGTAATTTTCTATTAAGGAAGCTTTTGGCTAATGTATTGCCGGTGGTTTTTTCACTTCTGACAACCACATTGCTCTGTTATCGTGTTCTTGAAACTTTTCATTGAGATGTTACCGTCATCCTCAAAATACAGAAATGTTAAGTTCGAAGTACGCACAGGAAAGCAGCATGGCTCTTTTACACCTTTTGCATCATTTCTTAAAAATATCTGGAAAATGAAGTATTTAAAACACTTAAGTACTAAATTTAAAAAAATCAGAGTACTAATGAAATCGTTAGCGATTGTATACGTTGTGTAACTGGGGTGCGTAATCTAATGCGTGCTGGATATCCAGATTATATTTTGAATTTTATTACAAATTTTAATGTATTCTTTGATATTTCTGACTATCAAATTAGCAGTGGATGGATACTTTTATGTACATTTTGATCATCAATGTATTCCACTGAATTCGATAGTTTCTCAAGCTATTTAAATTAGTACTAAACATGCTAAAAACACGTTGGACCAAAAATTACAAAATTGTAAAGCAAGACCCATAAACAGCAGTTAAATGATTTCGATTAGAGTCTCAGGATCTGTCATCACTCAAGCAATACTCACTCGTAGTTCTGCGTCCATCGTAAGCCTGCATTGCTTAGTTTGCTTATCTGGCCACCGGCAGTATCCTTTGCATTGATAGATGTTGATTCTTTTGGGTGCGATGATGTTGTCATAGTTAATGTCTTGGAACTCAATCCACAAGTCCCGTCTCGCGCATAGATTATCTGCCATCTTGGCAAACTTATCTTGTTTTACTAAACCGGTACCTACATATCGTATTTTAGGGTTCTCGAGCTGTTTAGTTTTTTCCTCATGCACCTTTAATTCCTTGTATTGCATTGAATTATTGTGCGTTTCAGAATCTGTAATCGAGGATTTAATAAAAAAAACTTTAATATGTAGTCTTTTGATGATTACCGTTGATACAGTAATTTAATTGTAATTATAAAGTTTCGGCAAACTTTTCAGGGGTTTTTCTTTATACTTAAAACGTTAGTGGAAAACGTTAGTGTGCAGAATTATTCCAGCCTCATTAGAAAAGCCTAAAAAATGTGTGTTGGTCAGAATTTTCAACTAATCAGAAAAATTTGCTCAAATAACACTACTCATAAGCTAACCGTTTTGTTAAAGGAAAAAATGTGGATCATCGCGATCGAAGCACGTGCCTCATTGCAAAAGAATGTTCTTTTGCTTAGGAACGAATCACTGCGATGAAAAAATAATAATATCGCTTACAAACGTTCAGTTACCAAAATTAATTTCAATGTGACTGTTTATTCATGATATTAATAATGTATGTGGTTAACCAATCATGAAAATGGTTTTTAATAGTTGTAATCGTTTAGATTATTCGTTTGGATTAATCGTTATTCAAAGCTATATTGGCTCATTATACAAACACAAAAACCGTAACGTTCTAGGGATAGGATTTCGTAACAGTAATGGATGGGATAGGAAATAGTTTATTTAGGATAAAGAAGCCGGGATAAGTATGGTGCAAAAAAGGATTATCTGATCCGGGATTGCTGGTCTTAGGGAGAAATAAAAATCTTCGCTTAATAAACGAATGAGCAGCTTGCCGTATATAAAAAAAATATTTTTAAGTTATTCTACACCTAGACTCCAGAAAAATAATCTGGTAATAAGGCTGATTAAGATCTGTCAACTGGTAAGTTACAAAGGGACTGTTGTATTCTAGCTTCTTTGGATTGATCATAGACTATTGGGTTATATATTTCCAAAGATTTCCATTCTTCAAAAATAATATCTGTCACTATGAAAGAATAATTAGGCTATTAGGATAGTATCGATTGATAACAGACAATTTTTACTCCGGATTGATTATTTAACTTTAGGTTCAGTATTTGGATATTTTTATTGCAGTGAAGAAAAATGCTGACCGCGTGACCTTTTGCCTATACTATTGACCAATACATAAGAGCGATTTAAGCATTAGGCTTATTTTACCTATTTTCTACTTTAAAGCATCTAAGCGTTATATATCTCAAGAAAATTGAAGATTTATATTCGAATGTTTTCAGTTTATCTTTGAAACACGGGAAATCAAATCGTAACGAGTGGCATGTACAGTTAAAATGACGGGAGTTCAATTACTCTTATTATAATTAAATTTAATCGTCAATATCATGTTGTTGACGATTCACAGTTGGATTGAGTACATAAATTAAAATTGTAATTATGAAAACTTTAGTCTAGGAATTTTATTCTCTAGTGTGTCGAAATAATGTGTAGCTCTCTTAGATAATTCCTCTTAAAGCAAATATTTAAATTACAAATAGCGAAGGAACAGTATTTTTTAATTTCTTCGTATTTTATTAGTAATTAAAATAACTTTCTAATAATAATTGAGTAGAGTTGTTACGTAAAATTAACTTTTATTGGAAATTCAATTAAATTGTAGAATTTAAACAAATTTCCCCTGACAAGTAAATTTCATTGTTGATTGAAAAACCGTAAATACAATTATTTTAATCATCGATTTTTTAAAGTTTTTATCCACAATGGGATTCATTCCAAAATTAAAATTTTAATAAACAGGAAAATATTAAATTCTCAATCAAACATTTAAAAAGTGAAAATTACATGTAATTATTAAGGTGGTTATATCCCAAAATTTAAAGGTTATCAAAAATGTTATACTTCTCAGTCTAATAAAATGTAATCGTCTCCATTTTAATGTATGATACTGTCACAATCATGAGGTATACTGCAGATTTTTTTTAGAATTTTTTACTAATTTATTTATCGAAATATCGTGTGAATAAAAAATAAGCACTCCTTGTAAAGAAAAAAGTTTAATTATCATATGATTTTAATAAACAACGTTTAGTTATTTTCTCCATCTAAATAGCTGCAACCTCGCCGTTTGTTATTTTTTTAAAAAAGGTCGTATAATTGTTATAAATGCATTTGTTTATGGATTTTTTTTAAATTTATATAAATAAATGCTTTTTAACAATGAATATGCTTTTTATAGGAAATTAAAGACGGTGAATTCATAGCTTTTTAGGTGGAGAGAAAAACTAGCCTTTGTTTATTAAAATCGAAGGATTATTAAATTTTTTTCATTACAAAGAGTATTAATTTTTCATTTACGCGAGATATTGATAAATAAATCAGGAAAAAATCTGAAGTGGCAGTTTCATAGATTCAAATCACAACGATTAGATGTTATCTGACTGAAAATTATACATTTTTTGGATAGCCTTCTAATTTTGATTGGATACAACTACCTTAAGAATTTTGGCCAAGCTCCATAATCATTATTCAAAACGCAGTTTAATTATTCAGTACGCTATTTGAAGAAAAATTAATCTCGATTTTTTAATCGACAAGTAAAGTCGTCTTAAAAATTATCTGTTAAAAATTATCGATAATAAACTCAGGAGATCCACATGCCTTAATTAGCATTTCTCATGAAAAAATCTATTTGGTCCGTCAGATATATTATCAAAAAATATTGAACACGTATTTTTTCTTTTTTCACATAAACAAGAACTAATTGAGATAGAGCTCGTTAAAGTTCGGAGTCAGGAGCGAGTGACGTCAGTGCTAGAAAACGATGTATTAGCCATGACGTCATAGATGCATAGGCAACTCTAAGCCATAGTGAACAGTTATGTTCAACTCGCTAGTACTTGCTCAATTGTTTGTCAGAACTTGATAATTATTTTTGTTTTTTTGGAAAAAAAATTCAAGCGTCAATCGTTGAAAATTGTTATTGCTTCAATAAACAAATGTCCGTTACGAAATGCTAAAAATTTTTTGCACAGATTTATTCCACATCGTCTCAAGAAAATCTGCAAAAAATTTCAGGTAAAAATGTTGTATAGAAGAAGGTCTACAAGCAATTTAGTAAAATTTCGTCACTCGTCCCTTACTCCGAACTTTAACGAGCTCTATCTCAATTAGCTCTTGTTCATGTGAAAAAGGAAAAATGCATGTTTAATATTTTTTGATAATCTATCTGGTGGACCAAATATAATTTTTCATGAGAAATGCTAATTAGTATCTGCTTTTACGCTTGATAAGATAATTTGTTTTTTTTTTCTAAAATTCTTGTGTTATCTTATAACCAACTATATCTCTGAACTTTTCTTGATGAAATAAGAACTTTTTTTTAAAGATCATTAATAATACTTAGATCATCCGTAGCTAGAAATATTATTCATAATAGCCAACAATGCGGGATTATCACGGCACATATAAATACGCTGGAGACATGAATAGAACTTCTAATATTCCTATTTCGTAAAATGAATAAAATAGTACTTTTCGTTAATAATGTGCATCTCTCTAGGAGTCCAGGGCGATCACAACGGTCCCCTAGGCGTAGCTTCGCAAGTTCCCTCGGGCTGGATGCACATTAAGTAGTGGTAAATGCTTCTGTTCCTACCAAGGGGGCACCAGACGTTCAAAAGCGCCCGAGGTACATAAAGTAATGAAAATACTCAAATGTTTAATAAATGTAATTATACTTCAGCTCATAATTTGTATGTATATTATTTCAAAAAGCGTATTAGTTAAAAGCGTATTAAAATATGTCACTGGAAGATCAGCCGTGTAAAGTGTTGTGATCGTTCCTAAGCAATAATGGCATCCTCCACGTGTACCGGTGCCCTTAATTATACGTTTACATGATATGACTAGGTGTATTCTACACTCTAAACCCTGAAGTGTGAAAATTTAACTTGAAAAGTGTACTTTTCATAATTCACACTTTATAAAGAGGCATAATGTTTGTATCGATATGGGTGATTCCGCCGAACCTTGCACTATTTGCATCCAAAATTTTCGGATTTCGGAAATTAATTTTTCCAAACTATTTTGCGCTATGTATTATCATTACAGCATCAGAAATCTATGCTAAATAGTTTCCGATCTGGAATTGCCACAGGTACTGTTTTAGTGACTAGGCTTCTACCAGGTCACCTAAAAAATGCCTTTTCGACAAAAAAACATTTTTTTTCCGTATTCTCTGGACAAAAATAGGGACAAAATATTCTTTGACATCTTCCTCTAAAGTCAATAGTATTCGAGTGAAAAATTTTTAAAGTTTGATAAAATATACGTATGTATCCAAATTTTCAAACTTTGCGAATTTTTTACTCGA
>JAPYYV010014934.1:0-20643 GCA_030522625.1 Copidosoma aretas
TCCTCGATTGAAGAAATAAAGGCCGAATCGCTGAGAGTGCTCAAGGAAATACCAAAGAGTGAATATCAAGAGTGCTTCGAAGATTGGAAAAAACGCTGGAATAAGTGTATTATATCTGGGGGGGACTACTTTAAAGGGGACTATATTGATGTAGACGAATAAAAAAAAATTTTTTTGAAAAAACGAAAATTCCGGGTACTTTTTGAACACACCTCGTATGTATGAGTGCGGTGTACAGTAGTTCAAAATGCGAAAAAAACGGCAAAACTTTTTTTTTTTTTAATTTGTCTTGAGCTGTAGAATATTAAACCGTTTTCCCCGAAATTATGAGATGGCACGCATAACCTATAAAATCCTTATTAACGCAAAAGATTTATTAATACTAAATTAACGATTTTAATTTTACTATTTTAATAAATCTATTGTATCTATAACGTGTCCTTTTTTGTTTTTCGGGTCGCTAATTATGAATCTCCTGTCAGATTTACGGAAATTCAAGATGGCGGATACAAAATGGCGGATACAAAAATGGCGGACAAAATTTCTTAAAAAATCGAATTTTATCGAAATAATTTGCACTTAGGAGTTTTCGTTACGTCCCGTTACGCTGTATAGCTATATGTATACATTGGGTATACCTCTGTATACCTCTGTACATGTATAAGGTTCGTATATATTCATTATCAATAGAAAATAAAAAGTTTTTTGCTATTCTGAAGATTAAAAAATTCTAATTTTATTTTATAAATCATTCTATTGTAAATAGTATTCGATACTTCTCTTTTTCATTATTTTTTGTAATGCTGTGGCGTGACTATGTCAAAGTTGTAACATCAAAGTCCTAGATATTTTTTTTTAATCAGCCATTCTTCTAATAACAGTTGATTTTCTTATACTAAAAATTTTCTTGGGTCACTTGATTATAATTAAAACTTTTTCTGACTATCATAGAATTAAATAATAAAATCATTGAATATATGTCGAACCAATTTAGTATTGTTAAAAAAAACTTTTAGCTACTGCAAGTGCAGCATTTTTATGTTGTTATGTGTACAGCTTACAACATCCCCGTGTAATTTCTCTACGTGGATTCCACATAGAAAAATATATGAAAACATAGTTTTGCTGATTCTATCATTTTATCATCACTAAGTACAGATTATTTAGATAATACGAGTTGTCTAAAAAAATGTTGTCCGCCATTTTGTACTCGTTATTTTGAATTTCCGTAAATCTGACAGCAGTTTCGTAATCGGCGATCCCGAAAACCCTTGAGGACATATTATTTTGAGAATATTCAATCTTTCAAAAAACTTTTTCTACCATTTTGTATCCGTCGTTCTGAATGTTTTTAATCCGATAGCAAAATCATAATTAGCGACCCCAAAAACAAAAAAGGACACGTTATAGATACAATAGACTTATTAATACAGCAAAATCAAAGTTGTTGATTTAGTACTATGAACACTTTTGCATTAATACGGATTTTATAGGTTATGTGTGACATCTCATAATTTCGGGGGAAACGGTTTCATTACTTCAGCCCAAGATAAATTATAAAAAAAAAAAATTCAAGTAGATTTCTTTAAAAACCAGGTATATAAAAGTTTTACCGTTTTTTTCGCATTTTGAACCACTGTGCGGCGGTACGGTAATTGATGGCGGGAGAGTTGGCTCCAGGAAATAATATTTTTTGAAAACCAAGTACTTAACTGGGCCAATATGCTAATGACAAATAAATATAAATATATAATATTTCAGGCCGTCAAAATAACGTTTTTCTAGCGTTGTGTGCTGTCATAGTAAAATTGTGATGCATATAGTTGGTTTAATTTTTCGTAAAGCCTTCAAGAAAAACCTGAAAGAACTCGTAGTCCGCGCTATTTTTCACAACAGCCAGTTTGTAAGACCCGTCCTCTAGCATGCCTTTCATTGTCCTAAAGGGCGTAACAGGCACTTTGACTGCCAAGCTGCTGATAAGAAAGGCTGAGTATGCTGCGAATACCACAACGCCAGTGAGGTGAGCGGTCCAGCTGATTATTCGTATCGAATCGATCTTTACGGACTCGTGCCCTGAAACAGAAAAAAAATGTTTCTCAGCGTACATGCATTCTCGCTTGAAAAAAACCACATGGGTTCCCCACGTGGGACAACCATGTAGGCAACTACGTGGAGATTGCCTCAAATCCCCATGTGATACATAGAAATCCATGCGGGAATTTTTTCCTACGTGGTTTCCCACGTTTCATCTGGGGATTTTAAATAATCCCCACATGGTTTCCTACATGGTTTACCCATGTGGGGAACTCATGTGGTTTTTTTTACAAGCGAGTTTACAACGCCCTAATCAAAAACTTAACACTGAATCAACGCTGATTTTAGTGTTGATTCGATGTTAAATCAATACCAATTCAATTCTGAATCAATATCGATTACACGGATAAAGGAACTCTGAAATTGGTCGTAACATTGCATCGTTGATTTTGAGCAAAGTATTATTGATTTTTATATTTGCGCTGAATATTGAAATGACGTTGATTCTGCGTTGAATCAGCCTTATTTCCGTGATCAATTGTTGACAAATTGGCTATAATTTTACGTTCAGTCTTATTGGAATCATCATTGTGTATGGAATAAATATTTTATGTACAAATGCGAATTACAACAATATATTATGTGCCAAAATAGGTAGGTTTCAATGTAAATATTATTGGGCATATTCAACATACTTACTTCTGTTTGTACTGAATTTCTTTACTAATTATATATGATAATTGAACCAGAAATTAAAGCACAATTAATACAGAATCAACGTCGATTTATTACTTATGTGGCCCAGAGTCAATGCTGACGCTGATTTAACGCTGAATCAATACTGAATCGATGCTGAATCAACGATGTAATTCAGGACTAATTTCAGTGTTGCTTTATTCATGTAATCAATGTTGATTCAGAATTCAAATTTTAGCTCGGGCACCGTCGCGTCATCGATCATTTTCGTCATCACCTTGGGTGCACAGTGCACTAAAAGTGTAAAGAAATGCGCGGGAAAGTGAAAAGTTTTCGACTTCCTCTTGATTAAAAGCTCGTTGGTGTGACAGTATCTTACAGCCGAGTACAGTTGCTGTGCTAAAGAGTATCAAGAAAATCATCAGGCTCGTCCAAATGCCGGAGGAAAAGGGATTCATGTACGCAGTCCATTTGGTAAATGAATCGTAAGATTTCTTTATGAAGATCCGGGACCTGCGAATGTATTTTTGTTTCACACATTGCCATTGATTTATATCTTACTATGTGCAGCTGGTGCTGGTACTAGGCATGTTGCACTGTATGTGTAGCAAAGTATAACTTTGTATGACCTACTCGGTAAAAAATAACGGAGAGGTGAATTCGATTATGTCCAGCCTATCTAAGCTTATGGCCAGTGTAGCTGCTCCGAGATCGATTTCTTTATTGACTAGCATACCGACGATCCCGGACCATGAGCCGTTTGAATGCAAAGAGCCTGGGGAGTTGCTTTTGTGGAATGTGATACTGTGAATGCCAACATTTTTTATAATTGTTGAATATTGCAGTATTATCGACATCTTGATGGGAAAAAGTAAGTTTGAAAAGTGCGAAACATTGTTGATTTTTAAATCATCTAATCATTATCAAATAAAATCATATTGGGACGTAAACTTTATAATTAAATGTGTAAATTTTAAGTGGTCACTGGCTAACCTTGATGGATACGAGCAAGTATCTTGTAAAGTTATATTTATGTAAATACATTTGTAAAATTCTAATATGCACCAAAACTGTTTTTCAATCATCAGTAGAATTATTATGATTTTTTTTATTGATCAAACATTTTAATTTTTTTGCATCGGTGGGAAGGCGCGCGCCCAGCCTACTAATTATCCACATTTGCTGCAAGTCTGCCACCAGCATCATACCTCGCACTCGCTTCGCTCGTACAAATAAAATAGAAAAATTGCATATTACTTGCACTCGTAATAACAAATAATGAGAATGTTCGAGGACCTCGACGTACTTACATACAGGGTGTTCCGAAAACGTTCCAGGAAAACTATACCACAAGATTAAGCTCGTCAAGACAAACAAATAAGCTCTTTATCAAATTTCGATCTGATGCGTGATTTTTGAGATACTTATTGTTAATTCAAAATCAAGGAATTTCTGCATCACATAATAGGCTACGAGAGTTTTTTAAGTATTTTTTTAGAGTGACTATACAAATTTTCAGTTGATAATATATCAGGAACCACGCATCGGAACGAAATTTGGTAAATAGCTTTTTTGTTCGTTTTGACAAGCTTAATCTCGTAGTATAGTTTTCCTGGAACATTTTCGGAACACCCGGTATATGTGCCATGTAATCTCACGGCGCGGGCACTTTCGCTTTGAGCGCAATGTTAAAATTGTGAAGAACGCGTTTTTGACACACACAAATCAGTTGATCGCTCTATATAGTTGTATATACTGTACACAATTGTACAGTTGCTAACAGAAATGTTCTTTATTCGCTGTGTGCAAGTGTATTGGCGCCATCTGATGCCAGAACAGTGCGGACTTGCCAGACATTTGAGGGCTTAATGCATTGTCGATCGCAAATAATACTAGTTTACGGGCTTATTACAATGCTAATCGTGAAATCTATGAGGGTTACAACAACTGTGAATATTGTAGTTATCCATAGTGTCAAATGTAAAAGCAAAAAGTTACACCGACGTTCGTAATGACGAAACAAAGATGACGCGGAAGCCCGTAACATAACCTTGATTTCATAGTGTCGAAGCAAAACAAACTGAGCTGGCTCGTAAAGTGACACGAGTATTACGTGAGTGACCGTAAATGATGCCTCCATCGAGTCATGATAGCATGTCACTCGCTTTATTTTATTCACCATCATTCATTTGTTGTGTTATGATCTTTAATTTCTTTTCAATAAAGAAGCTGTGAGGCATGCGCTTACTATGATTCCCATTATCTTTACGTCCAACAACTTAAAATGGTTGAAAATCTCCATAATGGACAGTCGACGATGCATTAAGACCTTAAACGTCCGGCAAGTCTGCACTTTTCTCTCACCATGGGCTCTGCTGTCGTTATTTTTTTACCCCCTCCAACAACTTGCACACAGCGAATAGGCACCGTGCCTGTTATTGTGGCGCCACTTGTCACTATAACACGTATTCATATGGAAATGTTAAGAATTTTTGTCGACGGCAGCCGCATCAACTATTTTTCTCTACCAGATTTCACACAGGAAATCAATAACAATGAGGGCAACACCCGAGCACCGTACAAGCACGGTGCCTATTTAGTGTTTGGACCAAAAATACATCATTTTTTTCAAGTGTCTGTTTTTGTGTGTGTGTGGGTGGGTGTCTGTCTGCATGTAATCAGTCATATGTCAGAAATCCTCCGACCGATTTTAATGACCCAGGATTTAAAATGTTTAGTTGTATATCCTCATAGCAGCTCGAAAAAAAAATTCAAGTTTAATACCTTATATAGGTTGTTATGGCGATTTTTCACGTTTAAAAAGCGGTTTTTTGCTTTTTTTGTGATAAAAAAACTTCTAGTTTCATGTCCCCATGGTTACATCTTATCGAACATTGTAATCGTTTCCTTTTCCATCTTGTATCATCTGCCTACTTTATTGTGTTTCCCCTTTATCAAAGAAATACTACTACTGAACCAACTGAGGAACCGTCAAACTTTTATATTGATGGAGTTGATCTAAGTTCATAGTAGATTTGTTCGGGGTAGGACCTCGAAGGTGCTCGGAGGAGCTCCGAGGCATCCGAAAATATATTAAAATGGACAACTGTATCGGTGGTCATGGAGGCCTTCGAGCATCTCCGAGGTCCTACCCCGAACGATTCTATTGTGTATGATAGGGTGCGTTCGACTTTCATCGTTCGTTTGCGTATCGTTCGCTTATCGTACTGTATACTGTAACATATATCGGAATGACCGTACGATAGGCGAACGATACGCGAACGAACGATGTCAATCGAACGCACCCTCAAGGGGATGGAATAGCAGATTTTGAATTTGCGCCATCAGCCTCTGTCGGTTATTACCCATTTTTTTGTTGTTTCTTTAAAAACGAATGCAAAATCAGCAAAACCCAAGATCGCTTGCACTAGATAACAGCATTTTTCATTATACTGTACAAAGTTTGGAGTTGATACGTAAACGACAACTTTAAAAATTCTAGTGCACCAAAACACAAAAAAAATGGTTGAAGCAAGAATTTTTCAAGTTGCCGTTCACGTATCAACTTCAAACTTTGTATATAGTAATGAAAAGTTCTAGTATTTATAGTGCATGCAATCTTGGATTCTGCTGAGTTTGCATCCGTTTTTAAATAAACAATAAAAAAATGTATAGTTGCCAACAGAGGCTGATGGCGCGAAATTTAAATTGAAAATCTGCTTTTCCATTTAGCTCACTGACTGTAGAAACAACAATTTATCATTGGATATTTTTTCTTTTCACATCTCTGCATTTTTACAAGTTTTTTGTCTGTATCAAAAAATAATTTGAGGTCAACTCCCATAAAAACGTATGTTAAAGAGCTCATACAAAATACTGAAAAAATTCAAGGTGACTCATAACACTTTAAAGAACGAATTCATAAAGTTTTATATTAATCTCTGCATTTTCATATAACTGACGACCATCCTTAAGATAAACGAATTTTTAATTAATTGAGTGAAATTATATAATTTTTGTTAGAGATCACTAAAAATGAAACAATGATGTAAATTTAAAAAACGTTCAACAATTATTGTATCAGCTCTTATGATTCATCCGGGCACACAAAAAAAAGTATTCCCATGTAATATATAAGATAAATCAATTGTTGATATTGAAATGTATCTATGAGTTGTAATTATACTACGTACTGAGTAGCTACTAAATAAATAAATTAAATAAATAAATGAATAAATATTTGATTTGGATCCTGGGAAAATTTATTTCTAAATTTATTATAAAATAGAACCAGTTATTTCGACTATGAGATTCAAAAATAAGTAACAATATTTTTGCTATCTTTATCGTGAATACATTTAAATTTTATTTCATAAATGGTTTAATTTAATCTCACAATAGTTATTTTTAATTTTATAGAGAATTAAAATAACTTTAATTTTCATTTTGAATCATTTTTCTACGTTTTTTCATTTTAAATCATCCAGATACGTTAGTTAATTTTTTTTTATTACAAACAAAAGAAGAATAGCTACGGAATAAGCTTTTTGCTAATTTATTGGTAGCGGTTTTTAAATTTGATGTAAAAAAACATTTATCAAAATTTTACTTTAGTCAACGACATTTCGTCATCACGATATCATCGCTGAAAAAACAAAATTAAACGCGCATTAGGCTTATCTGCCATGATGACAGTTTGCAGTTTGATTAATCAGGCTACCTGCGTCATACCAGCGTCACACAGAATCTTCTTTATGAGTCACTATCTCTTTCTGAGTCAAGTTGTAATAATTTTTAATTAAAACTGAGTGACTTCACATTTATCAATTACGTTGAAAGTTTGACTCATAAAGATTAAAATTAATAAAAATAAATTACCCTTAATAGTTATATTAATAGTAATATTTTCTGCCGAAAACTAAAATAATGTGGTTTTTGAACTCAAAACAGAAATATTTATTTTCTTGAACCTGAAACAAGAGATACCTTTTCAAAATTAATATGGATTTCAGACTGCATTCTACCAAGGCGTTTTACGTCTCTGGTTGAGCAAGAAACCTATAATTTATTGTTCTAAGAAATCTTACGTGCAATTCATGTTTTTCTCAACACTTGAAAGTACTGTCCCAAAGATGCCTGACACCCCTGTGATTGTACCAGAAGCATCAGTTTCAACCATGGATAGTGGCGGACTCTTTGAATGTTATAATGGACAAATGCCAAGCGCCAACATGCGGATGATAAAAATAAATCATTAGTAATACAATAAAAGAGTATTAACAAAAAAACTATTTTTTTATCTTTCTAAAATCACACAAAACCTCAATCGTGGAAACTCGAATTACATGTCCGAGAAGATTATTTCTGCGCTGATACAGAGATAAATTATTTATTCTCAATCCTCTCTCTTCGTCCCAAGCTCCAAAGTGTCTTTTTATTAATTCGCCATCACTGGCAATTCTGTACACCTCATCGAGCTCTAGACTGCGTTTGTCTTTAGTTTTCTGCACCGTAAGAAACAAACAATCCAGCGGCACGTAAACAGCCGAGAAAAATGCTGCAGCGTCAGTTTTTTCGTCAAGAAAAATCATCCACTGCATGCTGTCCAACAAAAACCAGGGAGATATCTCCTGAAGGCATACATAATGTTACTTACGACAGTCTTAGATCTTGGCATATTATGCTTGTAGAAAGACACTCTTACAATAATTTTTACAATTTCACTCAGAACTCAACTTTAATAATTTAAATTGTTGCGTCAATGTAGCACAGGCATATACATCAGTGTTTATTAAAGGACAAAATTAAGATAAAAAATAATGCGATACTTACTTTTGTAAACTGTTTCATTTCTTTGAAATCGTTTGTGAGCACAATTAATGCAGTATTTTCAATTTTCAAATGATTATTCTTTATCTGTGTGGAATAAAAGCACAATAATAAATAATTGTACAATTATTGTTGTCAGTGGCATTATCAGTACACATATGTCACAGTAACATTTTTTTTATTCGATTGTTAAATGGGATAAAAACTGAAAATTAACTCACTTTGTCTGTAAAAGTAGCAATGGTAATAGCAAACGTACGAATGTGAAGCTTTGTGAAGTAGATCAGAATTTTCATTAGCTGTCAGGCTTCATAATAAGCATTAAGTGAATTTGAGAATAAGTGATAGTCATTTAGTTTTTTTTTTTTTAAATCAAATGATTGATCACCACAAAACTAATTGATATTCAACTTACAGGGCGACTGCATCGCATTTTCATCCGTATACAAAAATATAATACACTTATTGTGGAATATAGAATGCACATATTCGACGATAGTTTTGTAAAGATCTGATTCCATGACTAGTTGAGCTTTAACATTATGATTCGAAAAAGCAATAAGGCAAATAATTATTGCCGTTAATATTAATCGTAACGAACAACGAGAAGGTTTTTCCATAATCGTACAGCATTTACATCGCAATATAATTCCTAAAGCTCAGAGTAACGAAACTGAATAAAGAAAAAGCAGCACTATAAACTATTATTTGATAGTAATGCATTATTTTTATACCTGAACGTGTCAACCTGATGATGTTACTGATAGTGCTCGTCTGACAATATAGTTCAACTACGACTACAGATCACACTGATCGACAAACATATGACGTCATAATTCAAACAGTGTATATATGTATAACATACACGTATCTTATTTTAGCATATCATTCAAATCTCTCTTGCGTTCAAAGAAAAAATAATTTGAGTATAATCATACACGTAAATCGATGAAGCTAATGTTCACTTATTGACCTACATTTCTTTTCATACAGAAAAAATATAAAACTAAACACAATTCTTGTAAATTTTTCGACAAATGCGTTAAAAAAAAGTTATGAATTTTTTAAGGTTCGGCATGTTGCTTTTTTAACCAACTTTGAATGTTAATAAATTCTTATAGAAGCATTTTACAGAAAAGTTACAATTAAACATTTCTTCTTAAAATGGCTCGAATTATCAGAAAAAAAACTTTTCTAAGCATAATTTACACTTTTTGATATTTGTTACAAAATAATCCGTTTTTTAAAACATTGTTACTAATGTTTAGAAAACATTTTTTTTGTGATGATAGAGAATTGGCCTGTTTTCTGAATTATGTTTTTATTGTTAGTAGGTGGTGCACGGAGTATCCGTGTAAGACAGTTTTTTTTTAATGGTATAATAAAATAATGATAATTTATTGAAAATTTAAGTGATATTCAAACTGTCACGTGGTATAACGTCAGAACTTCTCAATATTCTAAGATTTATTCGGTTTTTATAGGTAAGCAAAAAACCGAACTAACTTTATTATCTTCAACACCACGAATCACCGTATGGTTATGTACCACTCATTAATAATATAACCTCAAAACATGTATAAATTACTTTTGATAGATTTCCTTACGTTGCTTGAAGGATTCTGATCATTTACAATAAACTATTTTCAAGTCATATGCTCATTGCGCAGTAACTTATTCTCATAGTCTGCTTTAGGTTTCGTACAAAGCGTATTCAATATGGTAAACTAACGTCTTGACTCAATGTTTGACGTCATGCAACTGTAAGTCAATAAACCTCTAAAAATTCAGAAGTTCCTACGTCACCATTACGTGACATTGATTAGAATGATAGCATGCAAATTACGCTTCGGAAACATTTTATTTCTCAATCAATTTTTCAGTAATTGATTGTATTAATTTAGATGTACGTTCTTTGGAGATTACTCTAGCGATGGTCGGTATTATTTTATTTAATCCTACTGAGGGCTAGTTCTCTAGGAGCTATTTTAAGTATAAATGCTCTCTTGTAACTTTTCTGTAAACTGCTTCTATAAGAAGTTATTAACATTCAAAGTTGGTTAAAAAAGCAAAATGCCGAACCCTTAAAAAATTCATAACTTTTTTTCATCACATTTGTCGAAAAATATACACGGAACCTTTTCTTCTAAAAACAGGCCAATTAACAAGAAAAAAAAAAAATCGATCGGTGCCCAAAATGCAATTGGGGCAGAAATCAAAGCTTGTTTCAAGCCCTTCAATTTATACCCATGTGAAGTTAAAAATGATGATCATATAAAAAATTATTACAGCAAAGATAGTTAGGATCGAGAATTTATCATAAAAAATCAAATCATCAATCAGCCATAACTTTTTACTCAATGAATATTTTTCAACAATCCAAAGTTAAATTGAAAGCTCGTTAAAAATCGTTTGATTTGAGCTCTGATAAAGTGAAAAATATTTAATTTGTCGAGAGTTACGGTGGTTTTAAGTGCCTTTTCCAGAAATCGTTCGAAACGGATTTTCAGAGTTTGAAGCCTAAACTTCAATCAGCCGCATTTTTTGATTGAATCAGCATTTTAATCTTTATCAGTGCTTAAACGAAAGCTTATTTCAAGTACTTTAAGATTATTTTTGTAGAATTGTGATAACTCATCTAGAAAAAAGTTATAAGCAAAAAAGTGCACCCTCCTACGGATTAATCAAATTTTTTCGTACTTTTGGGTAAATTTCCGAAAAAGCTAAAAAAAGTCAGACTCTCTCTACTTTTTGCGGGTTCACGAATTTTGTCGTGTTTCTGGATGTGTGAGAAAGAAAAAAAAACCGTATCTCATAGGTGTGTCTTGGATTTTACTTTTTTTTTAAACTGGAGACTCCTAAGTGTACATTAAACGTGGAACTGCTCATATGTAAGACTCCACACGCAGCCGATTCTTTCACGCCTCGTAAAACCGTCATCTCCTAAAAAAGTAGTTGAGAGAAGAGAAGAACAAAAACGAAGACGGTTGCAGGCCGGCATATTGTCCAGGTGTGGACATCGATGATTAAGCGTTGACGGTAAGATCCGGCGGGAAGATAACGATCGTGGCCCCTATATAATGCTCGAGCACCCCACGAAGCTACGCGTAGGGTATACATACAATATACATACAGTGATTTTAAGTAATGCTTAGATACATTGTAATATGCTCGAGTCGTTACACTCTTACATCACCCATTACGAACAAGATCGAATGTAGAACCGACGAGTTTGACGCGCGTGCGGAGTTAATCAGGTTGATTGCTTTGTTATAGTTAAAGAGCTAGCGCGCAAAAAAACCATGCAGTGTCAACTTTCTGCCACGTGGTTAGTAAGCTTATGAGGTAATTTAGAGCCTTTTCCTTACATGATAATATATGTGGGTGGTATCTAGATCCATTTTGAGATATGGAGGGGGAAAAAAATCGAAAAAAAATGTCAGCCTAACCATTTTGTTTTTGCGGTGAAATTTACTTTAAGTACTCCACATAACTGGAAAAGTAATGGCAAAGAAAAATTCATTCTGCCGCTTTGTGTTTAGCTTATGTTAGGTGCAAGTAACCGGGAAATACTAGTGGCAGAAAATTTTGACCAGTTTAACCATCCCAAAATATTTT
The DNA here is from genome assembly GCA_030522625.1 of Copidosoma aretas. Classification (NCBI taxonomy): domain Eukaryota; kingdom Metazoa; phylum Arthropoda; class Insecta; order Hymenoptera; family Encyrtidae; genus Copidosoma; species Copidosoma aretas. Next base: position 12,178 of record JAPYYV010014934.1, read on the forward strand.
TAAACTTTCTAATACACCAAACGCACTGAGTCAGCAATTCCATATACATCCACACTCTTTGGGGTGACTTGGGGAGGGTGAAATTGGTCCAAATTTTCCTCCACTAGTATTTCCCGCTTATACTCGCACTTAACATAAGCTAAAAAAAAGCGAGATAAATTTTTTTCGATTTTAACCATACACTTGATATGCTTACTCTCAAGCACAGCCGTGCGTTTTTTTTAAATTCGATGAGCCCCAATCAGAGTGGTCCTCCCTATTTACAAGAGTGAGTGGGCTATTTTTGGGCGTATTGGGGTGAAATGAGAATTATTGTGTAGCTCCTTGTTACATGTACGATTTATTGGATTCGTTATTACGCTAAGCGCACACAATATTTTGAAAACAAATCTTTAAAACGTTTTTGAAAATTTTTTCAAAACGTTGAAGGTGTCCCGCGCTGCTTGTTGTTATTCAAAATCACGTCAGGATTCCTTGCGCATCTCACCTAAAAACATCCACGTAAAATCAGTCTGAAATCAGTCTCAATTCGCCAAGTGGATTTTTGACGGATTTTAGATGGATTCCTACTGGATTTTCAAAAGATTTAACGCGAATTGCGTATTTTTTACAAAAACATTTACAGGGATATTTTCAGGTAAGATAACTTTTCTTGTAAATGGTATGCCAATTGTGTCCTACAATCCGGATGATAACGCCAATTATACTGGTGGAATAAGCTAATTTATGATCGTTTTTATTATTCTTCTAATTCTTCTTATTAATTAAAGAAATTTCACAGGCTAATTTTCAGTTATAAAATAAACTTAAAAGATTAGTTGAAATACTGAATTGCACATTTAACTATGCATATACGTCTGGTTATACGATTCCCTGAAAATACAAAGAAATATGCAACTGATGAAGTGACTGTATTGCGTCAATAATACGTACATAACAATATATCTTTAATGGATCTCTAAAATTTACCTATAATAACTCAATGTTATGAACAGTATTTGGTAAATTATTCCACCATAGTGTCTTTTTTTAATCGAACTAACGGAGCAGGTACGACTATCTAAATCTATTCGTATCAAGACGAGGAGGTCTGACGTTTAATTTCTCTTTTTCCAAAAGCACCCCGCAATTTGTTTGGATAAATCTATAAAGTTATAATTCATGTATTGATACAATTGTAAAAACTATCATAAACAACTATCCTAGGTCCCCAGTATTGGTGATATCATCCGGATGGTAACACCCAATCGACACTATTTACAAGAAAACTAATGCCCAAAGAATATATGCTGACGTGATTTTGAATAAAAACAAGCAGCGCGGGAAACCTTCAACGTTTATAAAAAGTTTTGAAGTTTTGATTTCAATGTTTTTAAAATATTGTGTGCGCCAAGGGTAATTATTGTACCCTATGTCTCTTGGTTTGTACTCTAAATCAAAGCTATAGATTTAGTAATTCACATCAATGTATAGTAATAGTAAACGAAATTAGGGGGAAAATAATAACAAGACGTCATGTTTATTTAGTATGTATATCTTCTGTGCATGACTATGAGCCTATACCAATTAAGGTGACTCAGCACCCCTATGCAGCACATCTTTTGAATATATTATTACAAATGTTTATTAAAAGTTAGGAGAAGTGTCACTTAATCTGACAACAATATAGCTAGTGCTAAATATCATGCGATTTTTTGATGAAATTTTGTTCTTAAAATTATCAGATACCAAAGCTTGGAAAAAAATTCAATAAATTACCTTAATATTTTTAATTTACATCGTATTTATATTTTTTTGGGCTCATTCTCTTCTTTGAACAAATCCATTGGGAGTCATCACGGAAAAAATTGCAAAAACTTGGATATGTTTCTCAGAAGATTCAAATTTCACTTATTTTTCGTATTTCTATATACACAACTGAATTTTTTGGGAAACCTATCCAAGTTTTTGCAATTTTTTCCGTGATGACTCCCAATGGATTCGTTCAAAGAAGAGAATGAGCCCAAAAAATTGAAAATTAGATGTTTAACAACAAAATTTCATGAAAAAAATCGCATGATATTTAGCACTATCTATATTGTTGTCAGGTTAATCATCACTTCTCATAACTTTTAAAAAACATTTATAATGAAATATTCAAAATATGTGCTATACAGGGGTGACGAGCCACCTTAAATAAAAATGAACGATTCCTTGATTGCTTGTAAATAGATGATTTCAGTTTAAAAGTCCACATCCAATATAAATTAACGGTGAATAACACATATATTGAATTTTTTTTTACTAAACGCATTTTTATGTTACTACTTGTATCTATTTTAAGGTATGCATCAAGCCTTTAGTATTTTAAAAACAAATAAAAATCTCGTCAATGTAATTCGTGTTTAAAATTATGAACTTTCCAGACGAATTTGGTGCTTCTCTCGCCAATCTTTTCATTAATAGAAACCAGGTTAACAGTTGAAGAAATCCACGTTTAATAGAAGAAATATGTACATACCTACTATAACACTGTATTTGTCAGCACAGTTTTCAGGCTGCGCAGACTCTGGAATAACCTTCCTACCTCATTACAAACTAGCAATAATTTTCACCAGTTTGAGAGCTTGCTGAGATCCCACTACTTTAACTACCGCTAGTCTTCAATATACACACCACAGCACCTCCTCTCAAATTGCCTCTATGCAATCACGTTGTATTTTATTATAAATTTTATTTTATATACATATTGTTTAATTGTAATCAGTTGAATCATTACTTATATCTGTTGATATTATATTATATTTGTTCCTTCCTACCATAATATATAATTGGTAAATTTATATATTTATAACTAGAATTAACAATTGTTTAAAATATATTTAATTAAGCGTATTAAGTGAATTGTTCTAGATCTCATACCATATGGCACAATATTGTGTATACTATACTGAAACTATATGTAAATTTGTTACAACACACTAATTCCACGATTATTTCGACTTTTACTTTACTACAATTCCTGTAATCATTTGGGGTCACTCCCGTTTTTAATTAATAAATAAATTAATAAATGTTCAAACAATAAAGGTAAAGAGTAAGTATAAGACAAAAAAACGATGAGAAGCTGCTGAACATCTCGAATTTTTTAACATTTTTTCTTTAATTTTGCGCAAATGTAAAAAAATGATCTTCCCATTGGAAAAAAGTCATAAGAATACTCATTACATGATTTTACTTTTGCTTCCTTATAAAAGACGCTTTGTATCGGAAAAAAAAATTTTTGTGGAAATACGTTAGAAATGTCTTGTACAGTGTCTAAAGTGAAAAAATATCATTTTTAGAAAAAGTCCGTCTGTGTGTGTGCGTACGTGTGAGTGTGTGTGTGTGTGTGTGGGTGTGTGTGTAATGTATGTATGTAATCAGTCATGACTCAGAAACCTTGCGACAGTTACGACTGATTTCAATGATCCAGGGCTTAAAATGTTTGTTTTTATGCCTTCATACCTTCATTATAGCGACTCGAAAAAATAATTCAAGTTTTGTACCTTATTGAGGTTTTTATACGAGTTTTTATACCAAATTTTGATGTCCGTTCTTGCGTAAATTTTTTTTTAAATCAATTGGGTACATCAGGTAGGATATCGAAAAATATTTGACACGTATTTTTTCCTTTTTTTATATAAATGAAAACTGACAAAGATATACCGTATGAATGTTACGCGTGACGTCATACCTGTAGTCGATTATGCATTGGATTTTATACAGGTATGACGTCATACAGCCCCCACTCCTGAACTTTGATACGCTCTATCTAAATATTCGACGTTTAATTCATACCCTATTGAGGTTGTTATAACGATTTTTGACGCTAAAAAACGGTTTTTTCTGTTCTGGAGTAAAAAAATTTAAATTTGATTTCGTAAATAGTTACATTCTATAGATAATTAAATAGCTTCATATAATTCAATAATATTTTAGCATCCAGATAGTTATACTATTACGTAAATCGATTTCAGTAATAAGTTCTAATTATTTGTTCAATCGTTTTTCATTCAAAAAAATTTCAACAATATTTTTGTACTTTTCGGGTAAAAATTATAATCTTATTTTCAAAATAATTCCACATCATTGAGCATGAAAATAGCTTTTTTTCACATTTTAGATCATTTCAATATGTTATTATATTTTTTTTAGTTAAATAATTGCAGAAGAATGTTGTTGAGAAAGTTTTGTGCTAATTTATTGGCAGAGTTTTTTTCTAGCGCTAGGTACAACATATATAGGGTACCTCAGAATCGTTCTGGCTCACTACATTAATTTCTTTTTAGTTGCATTTGGCTTTGTTACCCTCTATTTTAAATCGTGCACTTATTCACAAAATTCGCTTGTGCATAATAATCGCAGGCAGCAGGAAGCGTTCGCGTACATATGCGGGTCGAAGCTAGGTGATTTTATTTCCGGTAAATAAATTTATCGTCGTGGGGGCTCTTGCTGATTTTCACGCTTCGATTAACATCACAGAGAAACTTACGGTTCAACGTTTATACCCAAAATTAATGCTAGTCACTGGTAAATTTAAACTGATACCATCGATTTTATGAAACGTAATAGTCTTTTTAAAAAATCTACGTGTATAGAATGTATAATTATTAAAAATTTAATTAACCGACACAAAATTTAAGAATTACGAAGGTTCTAGGAAGCCTTGTAAGTATTCTAGGAAAGTCAGCTAAGAACCATTAGGCTAAGAACCCAGAGGATTTCCGCTTTATGCACTTTGCAGTTTGGGAAGAATTAAGCGACACTATGCACTCAGTTAAACATATTACACGACGCTCTATTAGACAAAATCCATTCTATTAAATTTGTGGTGATTACGTGTTCAGGTTCAAGATAGTATTAACGGTCAATTTGACCAGATAGGAATTTTCGGGAAAAGTGTTAATCAGATGTGTAAACTTATTTATGGGTGAAGAAATACACAACTCCACGATTTGGTATTAAAACTATTTTAAAACAGCTCTGATTTGTTTTACTTTAATAGTTAAAAACCAATAGATATAAAAGTTATAAATAATTCACACCTACAATAAACGTATATAGGACAGTGGAGACATTCAAACTTGTACACCAAATAAAACTAGCTGATTTTTCCATAAAAACACTCATTGATATTTCCATGGAAGAACAGAGCCTACTTATTGTATTATTTAATTTTTTTTTTAAATAAACATGAAAAAAATAAATTACATTGATCATAGAGTATGTGGTGATTTCACGATTCACGTAGTTACAAATATTACAGTGATAAGCGATTGACTCATTGTATTAAAAGCTTTCAATACCACTAATGGGTATCGTAACCGGATTGTTGGTCTGTACAATGATCCAATTGCCAGAGACGCTCACGTTGCTTATTGCCACTGACTTGGCGATGTGGCCCGTGACAATTTTAGCCAAATCTTCCGGCGTTTTAGTTTTGTAAAGCGAAATGTTATCTTGGAGAAGGCACACGCAGTCGTTGAATGGGGTATTATCCACGGACACCAATACAGTCGAATTGCAGGCCAACGAACCTAAGAAACAAAAAACAGTTGTAAGTTTTTGCTATTTAATGACTAAAAAAATTCTACTGGTGCGATGAAATATTATTTGTACTAGCACACCTTTGAATTCGTGTCCTCCCGCTTTGACGAACAACACATTCTGGCTATCGGTCCACGACTGCTCGTTGACTTTTACCTTTAGCTTGTCGGTAAATGTCAGCACGTTCATGAGGTTCAGTTCGTCCTTTACACGACCGGACAGTAAACCAAGCAAAAGCGCGCTTTTTACACATTTTTTGTCCTCACCTCCACAGACACAAAAATCGACTGTCAAGTTTTGGTTTCTGGGGCCGATGAACTTGCTAGCGATGACGCCTAGTCTCCGGGCTAGATTGACCCAAGGTGCATTTGATGAATTTTTGACCTTGTCGTTCGATGGTGCGTTAACGGATTCCGTGACCGGATTCTCCTTAGTATTGTCCAAGAGCGGCAAAAATTGTTCTATCATTTCTGTTGCCATTTTTGTCTCTGCTTCTGCTGTGCTTTCAGCTAAGAATTTAGAATATTTAGTTATTTGGTTGCATAACACAAGTACTCAGTACGTGATTGAAATGCAGTCAACCATTATTTTCATCAATGTTAAAAGATTCTCTATTCAATTTTATTACAACTAAGATTAATTTACATTAATTAATTATCAAGCTATCTATCGATTTTAAGTAAATTCTGTGCTTGCGTACCATTTGCTTGCATTCTAATTTAAATGCAGAGAGCAGTCGTACATGCATGCAGGAATACATGCAGTTTACAAAAGTTTCAATGTCATCAAGACCCAACCAATTGTAAACTAGCAAGTGTTCAATCAGAAAATGAGTTTTAATGTTTCTTACTATAAAATCGCTTTAAAATTAATATTTTTGTTGAATAAACTGATGGTTGAAATATGTAAAATAGTAATAGAAAAAAGTATGCTTGTACTATTACCCAGTAATATTAAATTTGGATCAACTATTGGTTTGATATCTAGACTAGAATTATCACCATCATCACTCTGTTCCTCCACATAAGAATTAATTTGGTTTGAATTTGTTCTGTTCTTCCCTGCAGATTCAGCAATCAAACGTGCCGCAACCGACTGCAACCCTCGACGCTTGAACGTTGTTATGCTGGCCCCAGTATCGGCAATTAAAGTTTTCGAAGTTTTTCTGAACGTGTGGCCCGTATACCGCTCTGGACTCGGTAAGCCCAGCCATGTGGCTATTTCCTTGGGCATTGTTCCAATTTTGTTGATACCGATAGGATTATTGGTACTCTGTCCATTGCGAGTGAAGAGAAAAAGACACGGTGGTGCTAACGGCGGTCTGAGGCTCACGTACTTTTCTATAATGTCAAAGTATTTGCCTTCGACCACAAAAGTTCTAGACACACGATTGTTTGAACCGGGAATACTAACAATCACAAGATTATTTTCGAATCTCAAATTATCTATTTTCATTCCACGCAGCTCCTCCCTTCGACAAGCACCAGTTATACCAATTATCAAAGCCACCTGCGAAAAAAATCGTTATTTGACATATTCAAGCTATTCAACCATGCCTCAAGTGCAATATGCCATCGAACGATCACTACCTTTTCAGATATGAAGATGCTGTCAGGAGCTCCGGTTAAAAAACGATTGAGTTCCCTGGGTGAGAAGGACGCAGCTCTCTTGGCCTTGTACCCCTTGTGTTTCTCCTTCAACCAGGCCTTCAAGTTGCTGAACTTGTCGATGTCGATGTTTTTGTTTATGTTCAGCATGGTTTTCAGCATGGAGTACTTGGCCCACAGGGATGCCGAATTCGTACGCTCTGACATGTCTTTGAAGTAAGCTAGCAGAGCGTTTTCGTCGAACAAGTGATTGTTGCTCGACTGCTGCCAGTTAAGGAAGTCGTTGTATCGTTTTTTGTACAGCTCTTGAGACTTGATCGAAGGAACTTCCTGCGTTGGGTTTTCTGCTTTGCACGTAAGCTCGGGGAGGATGTACTCCTCGAATTCCTCGCCGTCACTCATCTTTAAGGATTTATTGTTACAAAAACAAACAACAAGGGCAATTATTTTTTTCACGATCTATCAGGAGAGCTCACATTCTGTGGGAAACTAAATATTTAGGACCACTGGACCAGTTATGCATGCACATCATAGAGAAAAAAACACAATGGACAGGTAAGGTTAGTAGGTTACTTATTATTTTGTTTTGAATCCTTTGATCGGTGGGCGCGTAACTCTGATTTAATTTTTAGTGTGTGTTACTTACTTATTTTCTTCATCTCTCCTAATACCACAATTTAATCAACACATAACAGTTTTTCAATAAAATAAAGTATGCAATTGATTTTTACTTCAAAATTTGTCTCGAGTGTTGCAAGAATCTGTTTTGTTGGAAGCATTTGACAAAAAAAAAACTTGCAAAGAACAATGATTAATTTTAATGTGTGATGAAAAAATTTTAATTTGATGGAACCCTTTTTCAATATTTGCAAACTAACAAAACCAGTTACTATCTATAATGTTATGTAAAAGAATGGTACGGTATTTTGTGTGGGGTCAAAAAATATTTCAAAAAATCTGTGCATCTGAATGATCTATATGTAAAGTAGTTTGTCAAGTTTCGATGAATTTGAAAAATAAACTTGATGTACCCTTAATTCGTATTATGTGATCTGTTTACTGTAAAATCTCATCAGGCAAATATAATAATTTTTACAAATTGAGGGCTTTTCTAACATATGGGACTCCTCAAGCTGCTAAATAGTTAGTATTTACTGTGGGCATGTCTCCCCGCACGCCATTCGCGGGACAAAGTTGTCAAATAAACCTGGTAAAATTTGTATCGTACCTATGAGACATCACACCAAAATCTACGATAATAATAATAATTAACGTGTGCGCGAAAAAAGAG